>APFE030880625.1:37243-79124 GCA_000404065.3 Pinus taeda
TTTGGCTATATTTAAAGTAAAATAATTTTATATTCTAAAATATGGGCGAATCACTTTTAGAAAAAATGGAAATTTACAAATCTTTGTTTTGGAAAATAATGGAAAATTAGCTAACCTACGAATATTAGCCCCTAAAATTTTCCATGGTCATATTAGTCACCTCTGCTTGAATATTCCCTCTTGTTTAGTACATGACCTCTTCCCATTAGTTCTATTGTTATCACAACCCTCATAGACATTCCCTCTACCGCCCTTGTTAAGTCTACAACCTTCTTGTGCATTATTCTTTCGTGTGTTAGAGGCCTATGTGTTACTCTCCATGGACGAAAGTTGTCTACGATTCTTCCTTGACAACCATTTTATTTTCTATTGATATCTTGACCTATTGTATCCTAGCCATTTCTTCTCTACTCTTTTTGTGGCCCTGTGTAGTGATTTCCATAGTTTCTTTCTTAATGTATATAGGTTGATTGATCAGTAAAAATGTAAACAAATATGGTATGTTTGAGTTGTATGCATGAATGAAGATTAGGGGTAATCGATATAATATTTCCCTATTAAGATGAAAACATAGGGTTCAATGTTTGGGTTTTAAAATATTTGTAGTGAGGAAATGTTGCTCCATGAAACCCGTATTGTGGTCAATATATCAATAGGGTTCAAATCTTCCTAGCCCTAAGCAAACGATTTCTCAACAAATATGGGGAAACGTTCATGCCCTCTCTACTTGCTAGAAGGGAGCCTCTCGGTCCTTTATAGAGTGATAGACCTATCGATAGAGTGTTAATTTTGTTCGTCAATGACTTTGGCTTGAGGATGAGTTGAAGCTTTGATCTAATTATATACCATCAAAATATGATTTGATTTATCCCCCTAATAATGCTTAAACATCTAAGTCATTTCAAATATATTTTTGGGTAATATATGGTGTTTTCTTTGTTCATGTTTTTGGCTCATGTAAGAGCATGGATTTGTAAATAAATATGTGTCTTAGAGGGTTGACCCCAAGTTTCTCTACAGTTATGGAAGGTAGAGTACATCATGTAGAAGAAAGTTAGGAAGTCCAAGAATTTTAAGCCTTATGGGGATAAGTCTGGATGTCTTGAGGCTTTCTTACAAAGTACAATACTCCATCTACATTGTCACAGAGGACTTTGAAGAATTATTTCCAAAAAGCCATACTGTAGGTTTCACTTGTATCAAGTAGCCATGAATTTTTCTAGGAAGCAAATGAAGTATCAAACAAATCTTCAGTTACTCGAATATTGCAATGACAAATAATGTAATGAGTAGATGCAGGTGCTTACCCTTTTTCTGGATCTAGTGGTTTAGCCTTATCTTGTTTTTGTTCTTACTTGATTATTTCTATAGGTATTTCATATGTGAATGCATCATGTCCATGTTTATCGAAGCAAATGAAGAGTAGATCAGAACTTTCTTCTTGATGGTGTTTACCCCTGCCTCTGTGATTTTCCTTCCACATTTTCTTGTACTTCCCCTTTCCTTAGGAAAACATTGTGAATGATTCTTCTCTTTCAGCGTAAGGTACACTTATTCTTCAGGGGACTCAGAAGTTTTCTTCCTTTCCAAACAAAATTATCTCATCCTACAAACTTCTCAAAAGTGTCAAAAGTAATGTCCTTGAGTGGGGAACTAGCTTGTAAGGATTCAATATAGTGAGAGTATGTAAGATAGCGGGCCTTGACAAAGGTTATGAGAGGAAACTCAATTTTAACTCCAATGTATTATACATCATGCACAATGGCTCTATTTTTTTATAGTAGGGTCAACCAATCATTTTCTTTCAAATCAAGGTTGAAGAGCTTAATCATCAATTGAAAAAATTCCAAATTTTAGTGCGAAGCATATAAATCTTTTAAGGTATTCAATGCATAATAAGTATTCATAATTGAATAATATGATGACTCACCTCTGGGTGAAGCCTCGAAGGTGGGTTACACGTTTTGGCAAGAACGTGGGTGTAATTCAGAGGAAAGAAGCTCGATCGCATGTTCTTTTAGTTCTCAATCGATTAATATTTAAGCCCTCGATCAAGTTATTTTAGGGGTTAAATATTGCTTGATCGAGTTATAAAACAAAATCTCAGTCGACATCCTATGCCAGCTATGGTTACTTAGGCACTCGATCAAACAACGTGATGATTTTGGTGGGATATTCAAAAATAGAGCTTGATTGAGCCTATAGCTTGATCAAACTTACTTGCATGGAATTCCAAGAAAAATAATAGATCTATAGAGATATAGGCTCGATCAATTTATTTTAATGATATATGGAATAACTAGATATCACTATAAACATAGATATTATCACTTATATCACTAGAACTATATTTATCGCTATAGCTAATAAGGATAAACCAAGAGCATCACCTAGTTTCCTTCACATGAGCATCATAAGGTTCCTTTAGGTTAGCATCATTGGTGCTTTTCATTTTTATATCATTCGTGGGCCTTTTTTTATATTATATTTATTATATGTGGGCATGACCCACATGTATGGATATGCATTTTTGGTGTGGATGCAGTGAGGGATGGTAGGTGTATTTAAATTTAAAAATACCTTTTTGGGGCATCACCTAACCACCTTTAGAGTCTAAAGAACGTTGCTCCATCATGTGAGAACATGAAGAAGTATTAAAACCGAAAGGAATGAAAATGAGAACGAACGATGAAAGGAACCCTCCTAGCATTTAGACAGTGGAATAACCTGAGAAAAAAGGACAACAATTACTATGCACAAACACATTTATGCATAGAGAATTCGATAGGAGAATTCTTTCTAGGTTAGTGAAAACCCTTTTGGTAAATCCATGAATGACCCTTCCAAAAATAAAACACTATTATAAACAACAACTTCATGAAATAAAATATTATACATTGAAAGGATAAAGAGAACGATTGATGATAAAATAATTTGGTGTAACCCTCGTAGGGAAGAAATATATGAAATTACCTAGAAGCATCACATATTATAAGTAACCAACTAAAACTCACTTTTAGGAGGCTACAAGTCTCATGCTATAACTAGGGAAGACCATATCCATGGAAGTAAAAGAAAGAACGAAGGGTTTACCTAGAACTCTAAGTTGCAAAGTCACTTCTAAATGATTAGAGAGGAAAATAAGCACTAAATGTTGGCTTGGGCATAGGTATTTACCACCAAAAAAATCCCAATTTCTCCTAGAGATCGATCCAAAAACCATAGAGATCTTGAGCCATGGATAAGCTGACACATTATTGTATCATAAATTTGATCGAATCCCATCGTTTCCTATGTGGGGTGAATGTGGGAAACATCTCAGTTAGTTTTAGATCCTTCCAAGTAGTAAATTAACATGATGGTGGGCCTTACAACATGGATATAAAACATTACAAAACTTATATCACTAGTTTATGTGTTGAGAACCATGGTTTAATACATTAAAGAGAAACCTTATAACTGACACAAATATCAAGTCCACGCTAACCATATGCCTTCGAAATATGTAAAGTGGATACATACCTTGTTAGGTCCCTATAAAATTAGTGTATTCCCTAATTATTATTAGTGTAGCACCCTTATTGTTATTGTTGTGCCCATGTAGTCCCCATATTGTTATTGTTGTGCCCCATAGAAGCCCACTATTGTTATTGTTGTGCCCTTAAATTATTATTGTTATGTCGGCTCTGATTATATTGTGACCCATTAGACTCCTATATATAAAAAGAGGGTTTTGTCATTTGAATCATCCAAGAATTATTCATTTGTGTAATGAAAAGGAGGTTTCCCCCTCAAAGAGGCTTATTTTTAGGTCGTTGATCTATCTCTTCTTCTATTTTGTGAGTTGGTTGCATAACATTTCATATTAGAACTTTGGATTTTAGGGTTTCGTTGCTTCAAACAGGACATCCTGGAATTTTTACTATAATTTTTTTCTACAAATCTTCATACACTGAAATTAAAACCCATTTGAGCCGAAATATTGGTCAACCTTTTGTATGAATTCCAGATCTTGTCTCACTATATTTTTGAAGATATGAGCAGAGTAAGTTAGGGATTTTGCAGGCTTCCAAATTCCATCTCAAACAGGTGACATTGGGAAAATTGTCATAACTTTCATCGGATTCCAATTTAGTAAAAGTGAAAGAAATATGACGAAATATAGTTTGTTGGATATCATTTTTAGAGCTAGAGGTTGAAGCCGTGGCACGTGGCACTTCTTACAAGTTCGATCTATTGAACTAGTCTATAATCTGGGTATCTTGGGAGATTGGACATAACTTTCTCTTAGAGAATCCAATCTCAATCATACTTGTGGCATTGGAAAGAGGACTTAGAGGGATACCATGGAACGCAATTCTAGACCTTGGTTATCTAAATTTTCAGAGATATATCAGATTCAATATTGATCTCCAACAAAGCAAGAAAAGTTGTGCAGTCTTTTTTAAAGTTTTGCATAAGATTTGTTTGAAAAAATAGTTTGAAGTGATTCAAAGGGAATAGTGAAGCATAATTATCATTAATTGATTCCCTAAATAAAGAAAATGGAAAAACCTAGTAGGTAACCTGAAAGCTCTACTATGAATCATGAAGAAGAGGAAGAAATGCAACATGATATATCAAAATTACGAGACCAAGTGCAACAAATTTCACTCTCACAAAAAGTAACAGAAGTTAAGATGGATGGTTTGAAGAATGGAATCAATTAAGCAAAAGGAAACATTTAAGATTTGAAGAAAGACATGGAAGGTTTGAAGGGAGGTTTGGTGAAGTTGATACAAGAAATGCTTCGTAAGGGCGAAAAGGTAATAGAGAAAACTCATGATGAGAAAAAAAGAAATGTTAATCATGATTTCATGGACTCTAATGTTGGATTGAATACCCACCATATTCCAAAGATCGATATGAGTAATTTTGATGGAAAAATCTCTTAACATGGATACTACAAAAGGAGCAATATTTTGATCTCCATAAGTGCAAAACACACAAAAGGTATGCATTTCAACTTTATATTTAGAACCCAATAATTTTGTATGGTATCGATGCCTTTGCTCTCATAAACAAATTATCACTTGGTAAATTTTTACAGAGGAAATGATAGCACCTTATGAGGATACAAAGAGAAACACCATCTTTAACCATTTGATAAATCAAAAACAAAAGGGTTCAATAGTGGAGCACATTGAGGACTTCCAAAAATTGAATATAAGGGTAAATGATATTCCAAAGAAACATAGGATTTGTGTCTTCATATGCAGTATGAAGGATAGCATCCAACAGGAGATTCTCCTTCGAGTACACGATTCATTGACGAAGGCATTGAGGTCAGAAAGAAAAATTATGGCAACATGGAAGCCTACCACTTATAACTATAAACATGCAAATGTGGTTGCTCCTAGCCATCCACAACCTATAGCTCCAGTTGCGCATGCCGTGGCCGAATTATTCGATCGACCGGCACCGGATATCTTTGACCGACCGGCAGCTAAGCACGACCGGCAATTTGTTGGGGTCAGATCTCTCCAACACTGGGCTAATATATAGAGTTCGTTCGAATCCGACAAAGCAGTGTCGAATTTAACTGTAGCAAAAAGTTGGGGATTGTGCACAGCTTTTTCGATAGTATCTGAGAGGGGTTTCTCAGTAGCATTTCCGAACAGCTCTGGAACATAGCTTTTATTGCTGTCACAAACAACATTCATAACCTCGCTTCTCTCATTATAGTCGTTGTAAAAGTTATGATTGTCGTAACGTAAGAAGCACTCATTTAGCAAAAGGAATCCGGAGGTTCTGTCGCGGCATTTATCAACAAGAAACGCTTTCGTCGCCGATGCGCACTGTTGGCAGTAGGAGGAATTTAAATCCCCCCTGCACTGGAGAAGCCCATAAACAGCACTATTGCTGTTTTGGCCCTCAACACTAGTGGCGAAGCCGGTCATAGAAACGTTCCCCACCAATGATTCAAGTGCCCGGTCTAAATTACGCTCGAAATCGCTACCGTTGCTATATTCGTTGGTCCCGCAATCACCCCAATAGGAATTATTAAAATCCTCAGCTGCTACGAGGTGCAGAGGCGTACATACAGTGACGATAAGCAAACATACAGTTCATTATTAATGCTTTCGGCTTCATCGCCATCGCAGGGCAGGGAAAGAGCTCAACGCCCTTCTCGATCTTTCTTAACTTTAAGAAGGAAGGTTTTAGATTCATCCATTAATAATTAAAAAGGGGAAATTAAGTATGACATTAATCTAATCTTTTTCACACATTATACTAAATTTTCCCTTAACCGTCCATGTAACGGGGTCGGGGTTGGCTTTCCATGACGTGGAACACCGGGAAGAAAATTTTACTTACGAAGAGAAGGCGTAGGAGATGGGGCAGAGGATTTGAATGAAGGACGGGTCGTCCCTATTGACTTGGCTTTCTGTGACGTGGAAGACTCCCTTCTCTACAGTGTGTAAATCTCCGTGACTGAGCCCGATGACTCCAAGTCCCCGCGCTTTTTTGGATCGATACGGCGAGTCTGACGCTTTGTTCCGATTATTCCATAACATGAAAGCAGAGTCTAAGCGTTATATTTTTCAAAATTCATTGGTGCATTTTGTTTGGAATTTTTTTACAATTGGTTGAAATGATTAATTTAAGTTTTAAAGTTTATATAATAAAAAAGTTTAAATTTATTTATTATATTTAAAAGTTGATTTTAAATTATAAATATAATATTTTAAAATTTATATTAAAATATATTTAATAAATAATTAATTTTGAAATTTTTGCATAAAGATTTTTACAGTCAAGAATTTGATGTTGATGTAAATTTTTGGGAGTTGAAATGTCTCTTAGTGTGCTCGGCACTGGTGAGAACCTAAAGTCGCTGAATCATATAGAGAGTCAACCAGTCTGTATATGTGTAAGTCTTATTCTGAGGCAAAGTCTATCCTTCCCCAGGTAGCCTTTGGTATTGCTTGTTCTCTGCGGACAGCATAAAGCCTGGTAAATGTGAAGATAGTCAATCTCTCTAAAGAATCTCTCTCTGTAAACAAGTTTATCCATTCTGAAATAAAATAAGTACACCATTTTTTAATACTCTGTGCATTTATAATGTCTGCTGTGGTAGTAGTTTTCTCTGAGCTATCATCCAAAGTTCACAGGAAGTTCGCCAAAAGAGCGAAGGGACACCAAGGCCGTTGTGAGGCGAGGAAGCAGTTGTTGAGGCCATGAGAGCGTGAAAGCTCTGAGTAGGTTCACCACTAGTTCACTAGGGGTTGGCTATCAAAGTCAAACGAATAGACTCAGCAAGAAGCAAGCTCGTGACAGGAGCCCCTGCTGATAAAATTGAGACCATCCGATGGGAAGACTTGACGTTTCTAGAACACTGGGTTGTAAATAATCCTAAGCCTCTCATTTCTAAAAATATTACCTCTGCTGATATCACAGAAAATATGTCTTCTGCAGTTATATCTTTCCCCAGAAGATCCACCATTGACCAGAGAGGTATAGAGATTGCTTGTAAACAGTCCAAGTATTATAGAGGTCCTTCCATAGTAGATACTGCTTGTTCTACTTCATCTTTTTGTAAACATAATTCTTTGTATGAGTTAGCCCAGCTTGTAAATTATTGTTCTTTAGAAGTCAAATGTCTAGATTGTCAAGAACGTGTAAATTTGCTTACTCTAGTTGAGTCTGAAATCCATAATAATCATAATCCCAGGACTGGTATTGCTCCTCCTTCCACATCTGTAAACTCATGCCCAAATCCCAAGTGCTCAGATATACCTTTCCCACATGAGCAAGATCCAGATCATGTACTCATGATGCATGAAATTGTAACATTAGAAGGAGAAGACCCAAGGTTGACCGAGATGATATGTCAAATGAGACCAGCCAAGCCCAGATATGTTATGGGATATCTTGAGCAGGCCAATGGCCTGATACCAGAGTGCAGATTTCGTCATGTTCCTTCTGACTGCAAAAAGCCTGCAGTAATGGAGATGCATAAATTTTTCTCTCTTATGGTTGGATGTTTGAAATCTGAGATTAGTGCCCAATGGATGAAAGCTATGTTAAATTGGGATCTATACACTAATCCTCGAGCTGATGAATTTGATCAAAATTACACTCCTTTAGAGAAGAAACAATTTGCTGAAGATTGGAAACACTATATGGAGATGAATAACACTTGGATATATTTTTATTCATGGAAAGATAATATTGCTCCATTGAATGTCCTTACTAGTGCTTCAATAAGCAAACATGCTTGGACTGCATTAGATGGATCCAAGGTCGAAACCCCTACAACCTTTCCTCCTTATAAAGGAATTGTTATAAGAGAAAATCAAAATGCAGCAAAAGCCATCCCACTGGTACAGAAAGATGACAATGCCCTCGGCATTGATGGCAGAATACAGAAAACCAGTGAACAGCTAAACTGGACAAACACTGCGATAAAAGGCTTAGAAATGAATATTGCAAAATCAGGAGAAGTCAAGGAACAAATTGATAATGTCCAAGTATCAATACATGATGTAAATAGATGTTTAAACAATGTACAGTTTGAATCCAGTATGATTCGCTCTTATGCTAGAGATTCTTTATCAAAGATAGAAGGAGTCAAAGAAAAATTAGTTGATCATTTAGATGCAACTAAACATATTATAACTTGTCTAACAGATAAAGTTGAGAAGTTGAATCTCTCCAAAATTGAGAAACTAGTTCCCAACTCCTTTCTTGTGAAAAGGGGCATAAAAATTCAAAATGTTGTGAAATTTGTGGACAAATTTCCAGCATTATTTCCTAAAGAGGTAGCCACATTGTCAGAATCTGAGGCTACACCGAAGATCACTATTGCATCCTTGTTTAAGGATGAAGAAGAAGAAGAAAAAGGCAAGGAACAGAAAAGTCAGGACATTCAAATCTTCCCCATATATGAACCTCTTGAGCATAGGTTCACCAAATATCCCGCACCTGACATTGAGGGAAAAGGAAAACTCCCTGAAGCACATACCTTTTTCCCAGATTCCCACAGAGAGTGGAACATAGATAACATGAGTGTCGGCCAAATCAGGCAGATGATTGACATGATGTTAGAATATAAACTCATGTGTCTTAGAGGGAAAAGTGAAATTGATGCTTGCAGGACCATTATTCAGTATTTTACAAGGACACTCCTCAGGTGGTGGGAGACAGAATCCTCTTTTAAGCTCATTGAAACAATGGAAGCAGAAGTTCTTAAAGATGAGAAAGGAGATGTTATACACAACTCTGATGGCACTGTCACCAGCAATATGGTCGGCGCACTAACATCAATGATTCTAGAACATTGGTGTGGAAGTGAAACTGAGATCGCCGATAAAAATGAGGTCATCCTCATGAATTTGAAGTGCCACAAAATGTCCCAATATGAAGACTTCCACAGAGACTGGATGCAAAGGATCTATGAAGCCAAAGACTCAAAGAACCTATTATGGAAACAGGTATATCTTGCAGCCCTGCCATCTAGATTTGTTGATTACATTAGAATGCAAAAAGTGTTCCAATTACCTTTTGAGTCATATACATGGGGTGAGATATATGCTTACATTACAAAGACACTGGTAAGTCTTTGTACAAGCTCAAGTAAACAAATCTCTGGAAAAACTTTCCACACTGCCAGATAAGAAGTCCATCTGCAGTAAGTATGGACTAACAGCAGATGATCTTTTGTTAAAACGAAGAAAAGCTAAGAAAAGGGCAAAGAGAGAGTTCAAAGAAACTTTCTATAAGAATAGAAGAAATTATCCAAAGGAAAGAAGGAAATATCCCAAGCAGAATAAAGGCTAAACTTTTAGAAAAAGAAAGGGATATTATAAATATGTTCCAAGAACACATTATTATAATCCTTTCGACATACATCTGCATTCCACAAAACAAGAAAAGTGGAATTAAATCACTTGTTGCTTATGTGGGCAGAAGGGACATACATCCTCCAGATGTCCACAAGGCGAAGAATCAAAGTTAAATAGGGGCAAGAAATCTGAAACCTTTGTTCAGAAAGCCAAACAAGTTAAGCAAGAAGGAAGAGGAAGAGGACCAATGATCTGTATGAAATGTAGTTCTCATGCACATAGAACAGAACACTGCCCAAATGTTACCATCAGGGAAATAGCTCAACAACATCAGATTGAAGAATCTTCCTATGATTCTTTTAGTTCTTCCTCTGCTGAAGAACTACAAGCCCACATAGAGCATTATTCAGAATCTGATTCTTCAGATTGTTTATGTTTTGATCCTGAAGAATGTGCTTGTCATGCTCAATATGATTCTGATTCTGAATATTACAGTGAATCAAGCGAAGAAGGGGAAAAGCCCAAGCCCTAGAAAGAAAAAGTCCTCATGGCAGCAATAGAAGAAGACGAGCTGAAAATTCTATCCTAGATAAGAGCCATGGAGGAAGGAGACATGAAAAACCGCCTGATCGAAGCCTTTACAGACGAGCTCAAATGCAAAGCTTCAAAAGAATCACATAAGAAGTCCTTATTCATTGATGCTTCGTATGAAAGAAATACAAAATCATTTCAAATGCATCACCAAAAACCTAGTAGCGTGAGATCACTCACTCTAGGAGAAGTAAGCCGTGAGATTCTTAATCTCAAGGCAGAAATCTCTGCAATGAAAGCTCAAATTGCAGAGCTGAAGAAAGGAAAACGAGTGGCAAGAGAAGAAGAAGATGATTAGCCATGGGATACTGCTCAATATAGCAGTAACCAAGAGATCCAGGTTGCTGAAGGAATGAAGGATCTAAACTTTGGATTCAGAGATATGAGATTATTAACTATCTCCTATCAACAACACCATGTTAAAGTAAATGTTTGCATAAAGGGGCAAATGTTTGAAATGGTTGCACTTCTAGATTTTGGAGCAGACATAAATATCCTCAACATGAAAAATATTCCAGCAAAATATTGGGTTGCTGCAGAAAGAAAAGTCATCGGTTTGGGTAATAAAAAGCTCCAATATGAAGTACCCAAAGCTTCCCTCTGTTTTGATACTCACTGTGTTTATCTGAAATTTGCAGTAGCTAATATATTAGTAGATTGCATACTGGGAAATTTTTTCCTGGCAGCAATAGAACCTCATGGGTCTCTTAGACTCAAAGGGGGAAAAGTTGGATATTTTATCTCTGTTCCCACATCTAAGGGGACAACGAAGAAAATTGAGCTTCCATATATTTCAAATCCCAGGATTTCAACAATGGTCCAAATTGTGTAGAATTTGGACAAAGCTGAAGCTTGGTTATCAGATCTAAAAGATCTGAAGACTACTCTAAGAGTAGAAGAACAACTCAAGTTGCCCCAGACAAAGAGAAAAATTGAAGATCTAAAGAAACAGATCGAAGAAGAATGCTGCTCAGAAGAACCTAATGCATTATGGCATAGGAAGCAGCATACAGTAGAGCTCCCTTACAAGGAAGGATATGCTGGTAAGCCTTGTAAGAGCCGAGCAATCTCTATGAGCAAAGAATACAGAGATCTTTGCGAGCAAGAAATTCAGCAGCTCCTTAGCAGAAAATTGATCAGAGAATCAAATAGTCCTTGGAACTGTTATGGGTTCTATGTAAACAAGAGAGCTGAACAAATCAGAAGCATCCCAAGACTAGTCATAAACTATAAGCCTCTAAATTCAGTCCTAGCTGTTGACACCTATCCCATACCCCATAAAGGAGATCTAATCAGGAGGACAGCGGGGGCCAAAATCTTCTCCAAGTTTGATTTGAAAGCAGGATTTTGGCAAGTGGCCATTTCTGAGAAGGATAAATTCAAGACTGCCTTCAGCATACCAGCAGGACATTACGAATGGAATGTCATGCCTTTTGGGTTAAAGAACGCTCCATCAAAGTTCCTAAAGATAATGGACAGTATTTTCAAGCCATATTTTGATTGGCTGATTGTATATATAGATGATGTCTTAATATTTTCTAAAACCATTCATGATCATTTTAAGCATGTAAATATATTTAAGAATTTGGTTAAGCACAATGGTTTAGTGCTTAGCAAAAATAAAATAGAAGTTTTCCAAACTTCTATCAAATTTTTGGGCCACACAATCTGGAACGGGCAGATTTCTTTGCAAAAACATGCACTCGAGTTTGCAGATAGATTTCCAGATGTCATCACAGACAAGAACCAACTGCAAAGGTTCTTAGGCTACCTTAACTACATCAACAATTTCTATCAGGACTGTGCCAGTGACAAGAGAATACTGAACAAAAGACTAAAGAAGAATCCTCCAGAATGGACAGATGTCCATACAAAGGCAGTCCAAAATATCAAGGCCAAGGTAAAATCTTTGCCTATTCTGTACGTAGCTGATGATCTTGCGTATAAAATTGTTGAATCAGATGCAAGTAATATTGGATGGGGTGGAGTTTTAAAACAAAAGGTTGGAAAAGAAGAACAAGTTGTTTAATTTTCTTTTGGAGTATGGAATCCAGCTGAACTGAACTATTCCAAAATTGAAATCAAGGCAGCATGGAACTGCATTAGTAAATTTGAAGTTTATCTCATTAATAAATCTTTTTTGCTCAGAACTGATGCATTTGCTTTACAGAAGGTGTTGACAAAAGACATCAAAAAGGCCGGAGAAGCCAAGTTTGCCAGATGGCAAGCTCTTTTTGCAAACTTTGATTTTCAAGTAGAACACAGTAGAGGAAAGGACAACAGTCTTCCTGATTTCCTTAACAGAGAATACATTGAATCAAGAGATCATGTGATAATGATCATCATTGAGTGGGACCAGCACTAGAAACAAGAGGTCTTAAGGACTATCCTAGATGACCAAGACTGGGAAACTTATAAGAAAAACTGGAGACCCACTTGGCAGCTGAGAAACACAAAGGTCTTGGATGCCAACTTACAGCTGCATACAGATACCCAACACTTTGTCCCAGAGAGAAAAGTGTACCCTAAAGGAGGCAAGTGGATTCATGATATGATATATGACAAAGCAAGACGAGATGCTGACATTGCACAGTGGGCATTGGAACAAAATTTTCATGACATTGCCACTATTTGGTACCATGGAGGATCCAGCACAGGAATATATGAAAGGTATGTCTGCATATACAGAATGAGAGATCTTTGGAATGAACCGGGACATGGCAGAACACAACCTGCTACCAGATGGCCAAGAAATGATCCCAAGATCATTTTTCCAGACACAGTGTACAACTTTGCAGACTACAAGCAGCGTTGGTGGGACTTCTTGAACGTTGATGATAAGGTAGTATCCCACTACACCAAATTAAAATTTAGCGCCATTGGCCATTATCAAGGGTATCAACAATGTAAGTGGCTCAGGGACTGGTGGACTGATTATGGTGTAAGTAGGACCACAATGAACCTAATATGGCATGAAAAATATTGCAAGACTCACTGTAATATATGTAATCAGAAAGATATAGAATGTATTCATCCCACTTATAACACTGTCAAAGACATGACAGAAGGAGAATGGACGACCTACAGGTCATCTCCCTATAATAATTCCTTGCAAGAATATATGAGAGAACACATGGAGTGGCTTGTATTAACCAAAGTCCAGTATCAGATTGTACTAGGGAGACCAATGATAGTTCGCAGGATCTACACAAAATCCTGGGACAAAATGTTATATAAAAGAGATAGATTCCCTTATTTGACAGTATTTTGATGGCTCTCATGGGCTTTCCGGAAAAAGCATCCATATTGTAGACAATAAAGTACCAGTCACAAGGGCTTAATTATGACCAGATTTCTCGTGGACTTTGTTGTACTAAAGTTTCCACTGTGTAAATAGTCTTTCCCGTGGGCTTTCAGAAAAGCATCCACTGTGTTTTGCCGATTTCATAATCTTCTCATAGGTTTTGTACCGAGGATAATATTTTCCGTAAGATTTACTTTTCGGACAGGAATCTGTTGGATGGTTGTTGCCTTGGCATTACCCGAAAGCAATAATTCCATCCACTCTTCGGATTGGATTCTTTGTGTGGACGTTACCCTGGCGGTACCTAAAAGCAATGATTCCATCCGACTTTAGGTCAGTTCACGGATGACCCACAATAATGCTTGTCCCCCTCACTTGCTATATAAGGAGGGTAAGGCTCATTGCCAAGGCATTCGCATTTGGAGTCAGTTTGAGTCTTTGTGTGTTGTGTCGAGTTTCTCTCCTGCTCTGCATCTGCGGACGTTTAGTCCGATCTACTTGCAACACGAGAAGAACTCAAGTCCTTAGGTGATTTGGGAGCCTGTGCATTAGTGTGCTCGGCACTGGTGAGAACCTAAAGTGGCCGAATCATATAGAGAGTCGACCAGTCTGTATATGTGTTTAAGTCTTATTCTGAGGTAGAGTCTATCCTTCGCCAGGTAGCCTCCGGTATTGCTTGTTCTCTGCTGACAACATAAATCCCGGTAAATCAGAAGACATTCAATCTCTGTAAAGAATCTCTCTCTGTAAACAAGTTTATCCATTCTGAAATAAAATGAGTACACCATTTTTGAATACTCTGTGCATTTATAAAGTCTGCTGTGGTAGTAGTTTTCTCTGAGCTATCATCCGAAGTTCGCAGGAAGTTTGCCAAAAGAGCGAAGGGACACCAAGGCTGTTGTGAGGCGAGGAAGCTGTTGTTGAGGTCGTGAGAGCGTGAAAGCTTTGAGTAGGTTCACCACTAGTTCGCTAGGAGTTGGCTATCAGAGTCAAACGAATAGACTCAGCAAGAAGCAAGCTCGTAACAGGAGCCCCTGCTGATAAAATTAAACATGAGTGAAGTATTACTAGTTAAACATTTCAATAACAAAAACACATGTTTTACCAAAATTTTATATCAACATTAATTATTATTTTTTTATATATGTTTAAAAAAATGTAAAGTAAATTTGAATACAAAATTTCATATTAAAAATGTATAATTTATAGCTACCACTTACTATAGACCAAACAATTCACCTGTAACCAATATGACTTGTACTAATTGGTTTCGTTAGAAAAAGAGAGTAAAAAATATGTTAATCTTCTTAAAGAAAATAAGTTTACATTTTAAACACATTTATGTGGGAATTGATGTGATCAAAGACCGTTTATTGGAAAATGAAATGAAATGATATTTTAAGGTACACCAGATTAAAAATAGTCTATGAGAGAAATGAAATGATATTTTAAGGTATACTAGACTAAAAATAGTCTATGAGATCATTAGTTTCATGTTTTCTCGCTTTTGCAATTCAATATTTTTCCTATTCAAATTGATGATGAGCTTGCCCAACATTACAACAATCCCCTCGTTGAAAAGAGAATACCAAGAAACTGATGCTAACATGTTCTCATAACTTTCTTTGATGTCTTTGAATACATCACATTCCAAAATGAATTTTTTTTTGGATTCCACTGCCCAAGACGTGCAAAATGTACACACCCATTCTTCCCAAATTCGTTAGGCCCTTTCCCCCATCCTGTTTCACACCAAAGTTGATGGGAGTTGGTCCTTAATTGAACAATAAAAACTTTTCCCCTCCACGAAATGCTAGGGAATAAGAGAGATAGTGATGTGATGTTTGAAAGAGCATTGAAATTAAATTTGAGGGTTTCAGTCAGATTTCATTTGACCGTGGGCTCAAAGCATGATAAACACTTGACCAACAAATAAATCTAAGAGGAGAACTTGCTGCTCGTGTTTGGACCAAACCCAATTTTTGTGTAGAAAGAGAATGTGTGAATTTCCTTTGGCTTTTTTCCCAACCTTTCCTACTTTGCCGACACCAAATAAATCTAAGAGGAGCACTCGTTGCAGTTTTTGGACCAAACCCAATTTTTGTGCAGAAATAGAATGTGTGAATATCCTTTGGCTTTTCTTCCCAACCTTTCCTACTTTGCCGACACCAAATGTCGATTCCGTTTGACTTGAATCCAGTGGGGCAGATTTAAATTCTTAACGATTTAGGTTTGGGAGCTATTTCATAGGCTTCCAAGAAGCAACCAATAGTGTCAT
Source organism: Pinus taeda (assembly GCA_000404065.3). NCBI lineage: Eukaryota > Viridiplantae > Streptophyta > Pinopsida > Pinales > Pinaceae > Pinus > Pinus taeda. Next base: position 53,244 of record APFE030880625.1, read on the forward strand.
TATCAACAATAGAAGTTGAATATGTCACCGTAATAGAAACAACGTGTCAAGTAGTTTTGATGAGAGGAATGTTGAGGGATTTATGCCACGACAAAGAGGGAACAACAACTAATTCTTGTGAAAACACGTCTACAATTGCACTATCAAAGAATTGTGCTTTTCACAAGAGGACCAAGCACATTGATGCTAAATATCATTTTATTAGAGAGTTTATTAACATTGGTGAAATTGTGTTGCAGTAGTGCAGGTCACAAGACCAGTTTGCTAACATTTTCACAGAGCCATTGGCACGTCAAAATTTTGTTTATCTCAGAGACTATTTGGGAATTGTCAATGGCGGAAGTTGTGATTAAGGGGGAGTGTTGGAAAAATTAATCTCAACCACTGCAATTACTAAACTGGTAGCAACCATACTTGCCAAGTAGATTTTTACAGGTTGCAAATTTTGTTAGCAAGCTGAAGAACAAAAGTTCTCAGGAGTACAAGTTCTCCATTCCTCAACACACATCAGATAATTAAAATCAAATGAGTATTTAATATAGATGTATGGTCAAACATTTACTCTGCAACTGTTACTTGCAGTGTGCAACCTCTCCAAGTTCAAAAAATCACTCATTTTGTACAAGAGCCCATACTATGTCTTAATGTTTTGTTCAATCATGCATTAATGTGTCAAAATTGTATGTTTTGATAAATATGAATGTAAAACACTTTTGTATAGTCAAGAGGATGTAAAGAGGATGCAAAGTCTCAGAGATCGCAGTAAGAAATTTACTGGGTGAAGGAGCCACAATCTCCATATGAATGTATTTCATGCATTGAAATTATAAACTAAAGTTTTATTGTGTTGCTCTAAATTTTACTCTGTTTTTTTTGTGAGTTGAATATTTGTGTTATTTTTTAGCTCCTATATAGTTGTGATTTGATCACTGCAACTAAAGATTTGACCTCCGCAATTGATTTGAGAGACTTGTCTCCTTTTCCCATTATTTTTTTGATATATTTATATTGTATCATCACTCTTTGTGATTAATACATTCAAGCATAAATCCCTTTTCCGCATATTTTTGCCTTTTAAATTATTTATTTATTTTCATTTATTATATTCAATTGGTATCAAAGCTCAAATTAAAACTCTCGTGTGTGAGAACAATGTTAATGCATGACAAGGATTCACACACTCCTTCGTTAATGTTTAGCTGGTCAGTATAGAAATGCACATAACGTTATGGAGAGCGAACAAGGGATTACAAACTGTCGATTCCAAGTAGACAAAAGTTGAAAATTGGATGTTAACTACGGAAAAGAGTTGAGTCAAAGCATTTCAGAGGAGATTGGTAGGATTATTATTCTTGGAGAGGCATAGATAGACTTTGGAGTTGTGTAGAAGAAGCTTCGTAAACAAACTTTAGTGGACAATGTGTGCTTCAATATAGAGCATAATTGGATCGTGGATGTGATTGGACAGTCGCACCTCCATCAAATGAGGTGATGTCAAGAGTTCTAATAATTTCATTTGTCTACTGGTGATGACAGTGTGGCGAAAATCCTCATTCTAGTTTTGGTACATCTATCATAGTTGTGATCATCAAGCACAAAGAAAGAGAGGCCCAGAGTGGTTGGTTGGTTTCATACCCAAAAGGGAAATTTCATAAGTAGCACGTTTCATAATTGAAGAGTGTTGGAAAGATAGAGAAGACAAAACAAAAATTCACACATAAAACATACGAGCTACGGCTCTTCTATTGATCACACAAAAATTGATTCTTACAATGAACCTGGTGAAGGGTATTTATCCTTTTCCAACTAGCAACTTGCCTAAAATATCTTGACATGCATCCACATGCAACCACACACTAAAAGTCATCTATCACTTAACTTGGCTTGAATCAACACTCAAACACTCAATCACTCAATCACTCAGTTAACTGACTCTCTATTTTTAGCTAACTCCACATGCGGGAGTAATTACAATTTCTAACACTCCCCCTTAATTACGACCGTATGACTCAACATAACTTAACTTTACTTGATTATCACTCAAACATCCCTGCTGGTCTATGTCTCAACTAGGCTTACAATGACTCAAGGATTTTACAATTTTGCATTTTCTTTTTCTTTGCTTCCAGATTCTATATCCTCGATATTGCTTCATTCTCTGTTGAATTTTCTTGCTGTAGGTTTTATTCAGTTGTTGCTGGTGCAATTTTTCTTTGACTTGTCTTGAACTTGTTTTGAAAAATAATTGGATCATGTCTTCTATACCTTCATCTTCAAATATTTGTTCAACCATGGACTGTTTCCAAAACATTGCATCTTCAAACTGTCTTCTTTTCTTTGCTTCTTGTGCTTTATATTCATGAGTTTGACTCACTTCAATTTATCCTATTGGTTTCTAAATCCATTCTTCAATGAGCTTCAAATCTACATGAAACTTATTAAAAACCTTGCTTTCAACTTCTTTGCCCATGCTATTTTGAACACCTACATATTCAAAAACAATGTTAAAAACATCTTTAATATGACTCTCTTTAGTGAGAACTTCTTGCTCTACATCTTTCTTCTTTTCAACTGCATGGAGGTTGTCTTCCACTGTTATGTTGTTAGTGGATATTCTCATAAACAGACACAATGGGTCAAGTCATTAGCTCTGGCTGAATGGTGGTATAACACTTCCTTCCATACTGTACCAAAAATGACCCCATTTATGGCACTTCATGGATATCATCCATTGTTCATCACAATATCTTTGTGCGAAAATTCTAAGGTTAAAGTAGTGGAAGATCACATCGAGCATCAACAACAAGTTCTCCAACTCTTAAAGGATAAAGTCACTTTAGTGCAAAATAGAATGAAACAACAAGCATATCAACATCACAATGAAATAAGTTTTGATGTAGGCAACTGGGTATTTTTACGACTAAAACCATACAAAAAAATGTCCCTCAAGAAAGCTAAGAAGGAAAATAAATTATCACCAAAGTATTATGGTCCTTACAAGGTGTTGAAAAAGATTACTATGGCATACAAATTGGAGCTTCCTACATCTTCTTGAGTGCACCTATTTTTCCATGTTTCATGCTTAAAGAAGGTTATAGGTGACAAGCTCCTAATTTAAACAATATTGCCAAAACTTGGCAAGGAAGGAAAAATCATATTGGAACCTGAAGCAGTCATGGAAACAAGAACTCAATAGCTACGAAATCGATCAATTTAAGAGTACCTCATCAAGTGAAAGAACTTACCCACAGAAGATTCGATGTGGGAGGATGATAATTTTATATAGAAGCATCCAGAATTACTCAAGCGTTGACGAAAACACTTTTTTGAAGGAGAGGGGCATGTTAGCTCCCTATAAAATTAGTGTATTCCCTCATTGTTATTAGTGTATCCCCCTTATTGTTGTTTTTGTTCCCAATAGAAGCCCAGTATTGTCATTATTGTACCCTTAAATTATTATTTTTATGTCAACTTTGATTATATTGTGACCCCTTAGACTCCTATATATACAAAGGAGGTTTTTTCATTTGAATAATCCAAGAATTGTTCATTTGTGTAATGTAAAGGAGGTTTCCCCTCAAAGAGGATTATTTTGAAGTCGTTGATCTATCTCTTCGTCTATTTTGTGAGTTGGTTGCATAACATACCTCAAGTAACTAAGCTTGCTACATCAATACAGTCACAACATTGATGTATAGGTTATGGTTGTTGGAAAGCCAAGGTTCGAATATCATAGCATACATTTAATAAAGGACACCCTTGTTGCTAGAATGAAAATAACTCCTGTATGGTCATATTTTTAAGTAAGCAAGGCATGCATAAATATTTTTGAAGGATTATAAACTTATTTCCATAGTTTGAAAATATGGCGGATGCGTGAGATAAAGGGAAGTTTAGAAATATAACCTTTATTAGGTTAAGCTAGATATCCTTAGCAAGGACCATTCCATAAATGAAAGATAAACTCATGAATCTTATAAAGTAAAAAATTATCATGTGGGAGTTTAAATGATTAAAGTTACTTATTGCTCGGAAAACATAAATGATTTTAATTTAAGTAATTATCTCTAATGTCAAAAAACATTCATAAAATGAAATACGTTTGCAGACAGTGTTTTGTTATAGGATTAATATTAGGGTTTATTGTATTAGGTTTAAAATTGAATTTATACTAGCATTTGCACCTTACGTTGCAAAAGAAACGCCGTAAGGCAATAATGGGGAAGAATAGCATAGAGTGGGGAAGAATAGGTCGATGCCTTCCGATGTTGATACTTAAATTTGACACATATAAAATTAAATTAAATTTTGAAATAAATCAGAATAATTCAATATTTATTTGAATAATTATATCAATTTGATAATTGGAAAAACTAAATAAATTATAACTACATTATTTAAATATAATTGAATTAAGGAAGATTTTGATATTTAAATTTGACAAGTAGAGAATTTGACTATGTATTAAAGTTTAAAGAAATTCCAATAATATTCCTCTTTTCATACCTTTATTCTATCAAATAATTTCAACATTTACGAACCACGAATATATGTCCCATCATCCATGGTCATGTCCCATCATTTGTGGTATTTATACATGTCCGGTCATCCGTGGTATTTAAATATTTTTACATGAATTTTCACCAATGTTGTTATATATTTTTACATGAAATTTTCACCAGGGTTGTTATAAATATTTTTACATGAATTTTCACCAATGTTGTTATATATTTTTACATGAAATTTTCACCAAGGTTGTTATTTGAGCTTCGAATATATGTCCCATCATCCATGGTATTTATATATATTTACATGAAATCATCCGTGTTATTTATACATGTCTGACCATCCGTGGTATTTTACATGAAATTTTCACCAGTGTTGCTACATATTTTTACATGAAATTTTCACCAATGTTGTCCAATTTTACATGAAATTTTCACCAGTGTTGCTACATATTTTTACATGAAATTTTCACCAATGTTGTCCAATCATCCGTGGCATTTATATATGTCGGATCATCCGTGGTATTTAAATATTTTTACATGAATTTTTCACCAGTGTTGTTATATATCCGTGGTATTTAAATATTTTTACATGAATTTTTCACCAGTGTTGTTATATATTTTTACATGAAATTTTCATGTCCAATCATCCGTGGCATTTATATATGTCAGATCATCCGTGGTATTTAGTTACTAAAATAATTACAAAAACCAAGTAATAATTATAAGTGAATTCTTAACTCAAGACCTAATGACCAATTTATAGTTAACACCCAAGAAACCCTTGGCAACATAATAAATACACTAATCTTCAAGGAAAAATATATTACCTAATGTATGTTGCTCACAAAGCTACCAGAAAATTGGGTTGGAAGCCAAAAGGAGCAGAATGCCTTTTGTGGAAGATAACTCCGGACGAGTGCTACAAAGTTTTTAGACAATAAAGAAAGGGGCTACAAAGTTTTTAGACCATAGAGAAAGGGCGAGTGCGAGATGAGAGGTTTAAGAGGGTATTCATCTGTTCAAATGACTACACGGTTGGGAGGTTTAAGAGGGTATTCATCTGTTCAAATGACTACACGGTTGGGATCTAACAGTTCACGAAACAGTTTTCTCTCCTTGCAAGGGAAGTACCTACTCTTTGTTAATTTTTTCTGCTTGGTTTGAAGAATGGAGATTTAAACTTGAATTCCGTACTACTTTACCAAGCGGGCTATTCAGTATTGAATTTTATTAAAAAAGTGTATATTAACCTCTAAACAACACTAATTGTATAATTTATGGTCATGATATTTTATTAAAAAAGTGTATATTAACCTCTAAACAACACTAATTGTATAATTTATGGTCATGATATGTCCACTTCTTTCGAAAGAAGGCGATCTCTATTGAAACGTCGACTTGGATTTCAAGGAATGAAACTTGGGTCAAATCTTTACACAAAACCTATTATGCATTAGTAAAAGCGCATATCTATATATATATACTTCTTTTCTATGGAAGGAAAACATGTTTTTCTTTCTTTTTCTGGAGGTTAATTTGGATTTAGGCAAATATTTTTACATGAATTTTTCACCAGTGTTGTTATATATCCGTAGTATTTAAATATTTTTACATGAATTTTTCACCAGTGTTGTTATATATCCGTGGTATTTAAATATTTTTACATGAATTTTTCACCAGTGTTGTTATATATTTCTACATGAAATTTTCATGTCCAATCATCCGTGGCATTTATATATGTCGGATCATCTGTGGTATTTAAATATTTTTACATGAATTTTTCACGAGTGTTGTTATATATTTTTACATGAACTTTTCACCAGGGTTGTTATTTGAGCTTCGAATATATGTCCCATCATCCATGATATTTATATATTTTTACCGTGGTATTTTTACATGAATTTTTCAAGAGTGTTGTTATATAACACCAAAGTTGTTATTTGAGCTTCGAATATATGTCCCATCATCCATGTTATGTATATATTTTTACATGAAATTTTCACTGTTGTTATATATTTCTACATGAAATTATATTTTTACATGAAATTTTCACCAGTGTTGTTATATATTTTTACATGAAATTTTCACTGTTGTTATATATTTTTACATGATGATTATATATTTCTACATGAAATTATATTTTTACATGAAATTTTCACCAGTGTTGTTATATATTTTTACATGAAATTTTCACTGTTGTTATATATTTTTACATGAAATTTTCATCAGTGTTGTCATAATTATACATGTCCGATCATCCGTGGTATTTAAATATTTTTACATGAATTTTTCACCAATGTTGTTATATATTTTTACATGAAATTTTCACCAGGGTTGTTATTTGAGCTTCGAATATATGTCTCATCATCCATGGTATTTATATATTTTTACATGAAAGTTTCACGAGGGACATGTCCCATCATCCCTGGTATTTATACATGTATTTATATATTTTTACATGAAATACATGCATTTATATATTTTTACATGAAATTTTCACCAGTGTTGTTATATATTTTTACATGAAATTTTCACTATTGTTATATATTTTTACATGAAATTTTCACCAGTGTTGTTATATTTATACATCATCTTTTGCATGGAGTGCTTTGATAGGAAAATTAGAACCATGGAGCATGAGCTAACTAATTAGTATCTTTTTTTGAAGGATGGTCTATGTTAAAACATTATTAGTTAAAAGTGAACTCAATCTCTCTCAAAATAATAAATATCCTTCAAAACATCCTTCTATAATACCTTGAAGGTTCTACATCAAGGGGAAAATCATTAGTTACTAAAATAATTACAAAAACCAAGTAATAATTAGAAGTGAATCCTTAACTCAAGACCTAATGACCAATTTATAGTTAACACCCAAAAAACCCTTGGCAACATAATAAATACACTAATCTTCAAGGAAAAATATATTACATGATGTACTGTTCACAAAGCTCACAAAGCTACCAGAGAATTGGGTTGCAAGGCAAATTAGTTACTAAAATAATTACAAAAACCAAGTAATAATTAGAAGTGAATTCTTAACTCAAGACCTAATGACCAATTTATAGTTAACACCCAAGAAACCCTTGGCAACATAATAAATACACTAATCTTCAAGGAAAAATATATTACCTGATGTATGTTGCTCACAAAGCTACCAGAAAATTGGGTTGGAAGCCAAAAGGAGCAGAATGCCTTTTGTGGAAGATAACTCTGGACGAGTGCTACAAAGTTTTTAGACCATAGAGAAAGGGGCTACCAAGTTTTTAGACCATAGAGAAAGGGCGAGTGCGAGATGAGAGGTTTAAGAGGGTATTCATCTGTTCAAATGACTACATGGTTGGGAGGTTTAAGAGGGTATTCATCTGTTCAAATGACTACACAGTTGGGATCTAACAGTTCACGAAACAGTTTTCTCTCCTTGCAAGGGAAGTACCTACTCTTTGTTAATTTTTTCTGCTTGGTTTGAAGAATGGAGATTTAAACTTGAATTTCGTACTACTTTACCAAGCGGGCTATTCAGTATTGAATTTTATTACAAAAAGTGTATATTAACCTCTAAACAACACTAATTGTGTAATTTATGGTCATGATATGTCCACTTCTTTCGAAAGAAGGCGATCTCTATTGAAACGTTGACTTGGATTTCAAGGAATGAAACTTGGGTCAAATCTTTACACAAAACCTATTATGCATTAGTAAAAGCGCATATCTATATATATATATACTTCTTTTTTATGGAAGGAAAACATGTTTTTCTTTCTTTTTCTGGAGGTTAATTTGGATTTAGGCAAATAGAGTTTGAACGAAATCATTGATTACAGAAAATTTATTAGCATAAATACAATGATCATTCCAACAAATATAATTATAATGGTCATAAAACGGGTGCAACTGACCGAGGTGGCAATTGGGTATGCTGAAAATCTAAGAAGAAATTAAATACATTCAGAATAACCGTACAAATATAATTATAATGGTCATAAAACGGGTGCAACTGACCGAGGTGGCAACTGGGTGAGCTAAAAATCTAAAAAAAAATTAGATACATTCAGAATAACCGTGCAACTGGGTGAGCTAAAAATCTAAAAAAAAATTAGATACATTCAGAATAACCGTAAGCCTTTTACAGATTGATAAAGCTATAGATGAGAAGACAGTAGATACATATAATAAATTTGACAAACCAAAATAAAAGACAAGTTATGAAACATCATTCACATAATAAATTCATTATATCCAGAAAAATGTCAGGACTGACTGTAACTCATCGATAATAACCTGAACAGAGCAGTTCAGTGCATAGCTTAATTCATCATCTCCTCCTTTCATTCGCAGAATTGATTTCGACGGCTTCCTGGCTACCATTGCAGGAGAAGAATATCACAGTGACCAACTCAGAACTGATTCAATGAATGACTCTCGAAGAGGGATGTGCCTACCTCCAATTTATAAGTGTCCTAGAGTGCTATTAATACAGCTTCGACTATTGAGTGCCATTCCTTACCGTTACAGAGACCGCGGAGTTAGTAACCGTCGGGATTTGGCGCTTGATGGAGGCACCTGGCGGTCTTGCAGTTTTTCCGGCTGATTGAGGTACTCGGCACCGCAGACAATCTTACACTATTGGATAACGATCAAAATTTGTTCAATCGTGTAACACCACTAATCTACGGTGAACAACAAAACACGACGGCGGCTAGGGCAATGCATTTCAAAGGGTAACGCTTTACGGCGTAATTAATAAGATACTTTAATTTAAAGTAACTGAAAGACTTCAACCCATCCTTTTAGAGTAAATCAAAATTAAAATAATCACAAGTCTAGGAGTTTGAATATCGAAACATTCATTGAATTTAAAACAGTACATTATGTATTTCAACATAAATACTATGAAGGAATTTTCAGTGTAGATACGATCTGACGACTTCGTTCAATCCACTTATCGACCAATTTTCGGAAGGTTGGAGCTGTTGTCGCCCCAACCCATTGGTGTAGGTCCACTCGATTCGACCCTCAAATAATTACTCTTTACCTCCAAATTTAAAGGTTCTATGCCAAAATCCTCCGAATCGTTGTTGTCATGTTTGACAGCCTCTCTGACAGCCTCACGGAGCTCTCCCACTACCTCAGTGATGCTGGGCCTGCAGGATGGTTGAGCGTGGACACATCTAATCGCTAGTTTCACAACCCAAATGATGGATTTCATATCATAATTGTTTCCCAATCTTTTGTCTACGATTTCTGCTATTTTGCCAGGATTTTCATTCATTTCAACGTAAGGTGTCACCTGCAAAATAAATATTGTTAGTATGTAGGATGGAATTTCGAGAAAAATATTACTATAAATGTTGGAAAATTATTATCACACTGCTATGCAACAAAATTATTATCACACTGCTATGCAACATTGAATGTAGATACCCATCATTAAATTATTAATGAACATTCAATGTTCATCCAATGTGTAAAATTCCATGCTACATAACAACATGGATATTACCGAAATATTGGGCTTCGACGTATTTAATTTGAGATGATAAAATTACGTACCCAGCGACTGAGGTTTACTTCCTCTGCAGGTAGATTTACATCTATTGGTTGTCTACCACATATGATCTCAAACAATACGACTCCCAAGCTATATACATCACTCTTCTCCGTCAAAGTTTGGGTGATGAAATACCTGTGACAGCACACGCTTAGAAAGAGTTAGGTAAACATGTAGGATCTAATAAGCAGAAATGAATTCGAGTCATTGAATTAAATCCACTAAAAGCAACTGAAAATTGAGTGGCAGTTATATTTGTGATGTACTCTGGATCGAGGTATCCCGTTGTTCCTTTAACGGCAGTTGAAACATGAGTAGCCTCCCCATCTAGTGTCATCCTTGAAAGACCAAAATCGGCCAGCTTTCCATTGAAATTGCTGTCTAAAAGGATGTTGGCAGTCTTCACGTCCCTGTGAATTATCTTGGGGGTGCAACCCATGTGGAGGTATTCCAGTCCTGAACAGAGATGTGTGGAGTTAATTTTTCTATTCTAATAAGACTTTTTATTTATAAAGCCAGAGACTTAATTTTCGCTCAGTAATTTGGCTTTTAAATCTATGAAACCTATAACTTCATTAAGTATATATATGTAAAAAGACATTAAATTTAACTTGATTATATTAAATTATAAATTTCAAAAATATTTAGTTGGATTCTAGACCTCGAAAATATTCAGAGCCTAATAAATTGCCGATAAAACCTCTGCATCAAATTTATAGATATTTTCAAAATCTACGATTTAAATAAAAATGATTTAGCAAAAAAAAGAATGTACATTATCAAAATCTACTTCATATCAAAGTACTTGAGACAATAGTTACCTAGTGCTGTATCTAAAGCTATTTTGACCCTTTTTCTCCAGCTTAGGTGGGAATGCCGTGCACTATCACCTGGGGAAGAAAAGGAAACAAAATTTTGTTGCTTAACCTAGCAAATGAAGGTGGGTTATGTTAGCTATTCAATTGTCAGCCAGTAAACAAAAATCTCCTGAAGCAATATATTTACCGTAAAGGTGATCTTTAAAAGACCCTCCAGACATGTACTCGTAGATAAGCATAAGTTCTCTGGATTCATTGCAATATCCGAGTAATGAAACCAAACTTCTATGGTGGATTCTCGAAAGAAGATCAACCTGTTATCAACTCCATTCACATACATAACTTTCACCATAAATAAATATTTTTTAATTTAATCAAGGATATAAGTGATCTTAAGGGATTTATAAAACATCTGAGTTTATAAATAACTCCAAATCCAAATTGAATTACATGGTTTATAATCTAATTCTTACCTCATTTAAAAATTCGTTAGCCCCTTGATTCGAGAACAAAGAGAGCACTTTCACGGCAATATCTGTTCCTTCTGGTAGTTGACCAAGGAATACCCATCCAAAACCCCCTCTTCCGATCTTCTCCTCCTCCTTAATTCATCATCTCCTCCTTTCATTCGCAGAATTGATTCCGACGGCTTCCTGGCTACCATTGCAGGAGAAGAATATCACAGCGACCAACTCAGAACTGATTCAATGAATGACTCTCGAAGAGGGATGTGCCTGCCTCCAATTTATAAGTGTCCTGGAGTGCTATTAATATAGCTTCGACTGTTGAGTGCCATTCCTTACCGTTACAGCCACTGGGGAGTTAGTAACCGTCGGGATTTGGCGCTTGATGGAGGCACCTGGCGGTCTTGCAGTTTTTCCAGCTGATTGAGGTACTTGGCACTACAGACAATCTTACACGATTGGATCAACAATCAAAATTTGTTCAATCGTCTAACACCACTAATCTACGGTGAACAACAAGACACGGCGGCAGCTAGGGCAGTGCATTTCAAAGGGTAACGCCTTACGGTGTAAATATAGGGTTTGTAATATTGGGGTTATAATATTGAGTTTAATATTATGGTTTATAGTTGTCACAATGTTACATCACATTGTAGTTTAACCAATGTCACAATGCATGATTACCAAATTGTTCAACCATGTTTACTAGTGTGTTTAACTATGCTTGACTATATTTGAAATTAAACACTCTTCAACTTCAATTTAACATAATCACCTACTATTATTATTGATGAATATTAATAGTCAAATATAACCAACCACATTAGTCAAACATAGTCAAAGTGAGTCAACCTTTAGAATCAATGTTTAAATAGTCAACCATAATTTTCAAGTTTGATCAAGCATAATCTCTATTAATATTAATCAATTAATATTCATATTCAAAAATGTGAAATTGGAATTGTACATAAATCTATACAACATCACATTATGATAACCATTATTGCAATGTGAGAATCATTGTCACAATATTACATTACAAAACAATTTATCCAACATTGTATTGTGGCATTACAAAATTAGTTAACCATATTTACTAATGTAGTTGGCTATGTTCGACTATGTTTGTTGACTATGTTTAAAAATAAACACTCTTCAACTTATGTCAAACATAATTTCCTATTATTATTATTCAACCACATTATTCAACAAAGTCAAACAAAGTGAGACTTTATAGCGATTGTTTAAATTGTTGACGATGCTCAAACTTTGGTGTACATAATGTGACAATCATTGTCATAATGTTACATTGCATTGCAATTTATCCAACACCGCGTTACGATAGTATAAAATTGGTTAACCACATTTACTGAAGTGGGTTTATAATATTGGGGTTTTTATTAGGGTTTGTAATATAGGGTTAAATATATAGGATTTATAATATTAGGATTTAATAATATATATATAATTTTAGGTTTTATTATTTCGTTTAAGATATTAAGTTTAGTAATATTAGGTTTAAAATATTGGGTTTTAATATTAGAGTTTATAATATTAGTTTTTAATGCTAGCACAACCATATTAGTAAATGAAACTAATATATGTTGATAGGCATATATAAACCACATTAATAATTATTAGATGTATAGTATGGATTCATAAACCCAAATATATAAACCAAATATTTTATACCTAATATTTAGAACTTAATATTATAAGTCCTAAAATTTTAAACCTTGAATTATACCCAATATTATAAATCTTATTAGTGTAAAACCCTATTAATATTGAACCCTAATAATATAAATCCTAATGTTAAACCTACGTTATAAACTTTATATTTAATATTAGGATTTATAAATTCTTACCATACACCTAAAAATTATTAATGTGATTGATTTATGCTTATCAATGTATATCAACCACATTTACTTTTTTGAGTTGTATATGTGCTTGATATATGCCTATCGGTGTATATCAACCACATTTATTAATGTGGTTGTGCTATTAATTAGTGAAGCTTGTCAAAATTCAATCATTTATGTTAGCTACATTGTAATCAAGAAAATATTTAAATTTATGACCCGCAAATTATTTTTATGGAGATTTCAATATTAAACTAGAGTTGTTTAGAGGAAATTTTAGCCTAAAAGTGCCTATGAAATTTTCATGTGCATAATGTGTAAACCAATCAAATTCTTTTAAATTTAAAAAGAGGTACATGTAAATATTTTGGAGGGAATTCTTTTTTTTTTAGTTGTATTTTTTACTTATCTCCTTATATATTTACTCAAATTTCAATTGTAGATACTCGTTCGATGCATAATTAAATTCTGCATCCAACGCATACCCATTATGCATACTTTTGAGAAGATTCACATTGATAAAATTTGAAGAAAAAAAAAACATGTTCAACACATTTGTTAATGTATCTTCAATTTTTATTAATGTGAGTCTTCTAAAAAATATTCATAATGGGTAATCATGTCTACATTTCAAATTTAAGTAAATCTATAATGGGTAATCATGTCAAGGAGATAAGCCAAAAATACAATGATAAATGTAGTTTTTTTTCCTCCAAAATTCATAACTATTTTTTTATTATTTTTCCTTAGGAAGACACTTTTATGCTAAATTAGGGAGAAAATAATCTTGGTTGTTGATAAACTTAGTCTCAACACCAAAAACAAAGTGGTAATTTTAAAAAGTTATCATCTTAATAATAAAGTGGGAATTTAGTGTAAAATTTATTTTCAAAATGTCACATTTAACATAAATTAACTAAAAAGAAGAAGAAAAAGGGTATGTTAAAGAGAGTAAGAAGATATTATTGACATGAATTGAAAAAGGAAATTTAATAGTGATGTTTTTATTATATTTATATTTAATTAGAAATGAAGTGAATAATGTCTATTTGAACTAGCTGAGGTGAATAAAGTTAATTTAAATTGGATTGGATATTGTTATAATTTAAATATGTCATTCAAACTTACCTTAAAAAGATTTCTATTATAGAAGACTAGCTTAACCTTTCAAATATTGTGTTTAGATTGCTCTTGGAAGCATGAAAAGCTCTTCCTTAGCAAACTAGGCCAATAAATATATTTATGGGATATATTGAAAATGAAACATACTAATAGAGGGGAGCGTGCACACAAACACTAGTTTTTGTTTATTATTATTTTTTGAACTAATACTTTAAAGTATTCTACTAACTTAAATTATGTTTATCAAATCATTGTAACTATAATACATATCAGAATACAGCTACATTATCATCTATAACCATCAAACTATAGTAAATTTTTACAAGAGATTTGAACAACTATGAAAATCGAATCTTAATCATAACTTAAAAAACTAGTATATTTTCTATTCTTAAAATTGATAAACTATTTATTATGAAATTAAATTAATGAAACTATCATATTTGAATGAAACAACTTTAATTTCATAAAAAAAATATATACTATTAAAAATGTTACAACAATTACATACATCTTTATTTTGGAAAAAAATTGAAAAACAAACAAATGATGGAAAAAAAAAACACATCATTCATTATCCAAAGCAAATTTATTATTTCTATTAAAAATTTAAAAAATCCATAAATAAATCATTAAAATAAATAAAGAATCATATCAAATTCTTAAACGTAAATTCATATATATATAAATAGTTAAAACAAACCTTAAATAATCTCTAACTAAAAAACTTCAAATAAATATATTAAAAAATTCTCACCATGCATAAACTCAAATAAATATATAAAAAAATCTGTCGGCATTGGATAAACTTACTTTAGTAAATGAGAGAAATAGAAATGAAATTGCAAACTCACAAATACTAAAATTTAATCATATTTATTTATCTGAATGATTATTAAAAAATAATAAGCGTTAAAATTATAATTTTTTTCACTTTTACTTGCTTTAATTTATTTTTTTTATATTTTAAATTAAAAAAAAAATTAATATTTAATTTAAAATAATCTACATTTTCTAATTATTTATATTTTTAATAATTTAAATTTTTATTTAAAATCCATATTTTCCAATTCCATTAACTCACTTATTTATAGAATTATAAACCGAGGTCAAAAATTTTTAATTATCATTAAAGGCATCGGAATTCATGTGTGGAACATACCAATAATATTACATTGTTGAAAGAAAAAATTATAAAAATATCACAACATTCAAATCACACTGTGCTGAACTGTCTCTGTATTTTCTTTTTTAAATATATTAACATCCAACGTTTATGAACATTTATATGTAGGAAAATATTAATATTAGAAAGTTTTATATTTTTAATTTATTATTAATAAGTTTTAAAATTTTAATATATAAAAATTTTTTTTTATTTTTTATTATAAAAAATATAATAACTAATATAAATAATAAAATTTTTAAATAAAATGATTTAAAACCAAATTAAATTTCCCCAATTTAAAATTGATCTGCAATTAAAACAAAATATGCATATCGCTTATTCAATATTATCACTAAACTTAATTTTTAATTTTTTTTTATGTTATTAGTTTTGTAGATAAAGTTATTATATAAATTTACACCCTTATAGTTATATAAGGTTGGTAAATTTGAATAGATATTAGTTTATAATAAGTACTATAATATTTAGGGTTACTTTACTATATTGATTTTATATTTTAAATAGACTACATTATAATATCATGAACAAGTAAGATAATTTATCAACATTACATATCAAAAAAATCATAACTCACCTAATATAACATTTTTTAATTAAAATAACTCCTAAACTCTACACAGTTATATTAAAATACTTATTAAAAAAAATTATTCCGAAAAATATATACCTGAACGAACCTTAGACCATCCCAATTGCAAGTTTGGTTTTAATTTAATTTCGTTAAAATATGACCAAGTCTTCACCCTGCCGCACATGAAAGCAGGTCGCAATATGTAATATATTGAACGACTGTGAGCCGTCTCATAAACAAAATTGAACGTGGGAACTGACCATGTCCACCATGGAGGTACTATTACATTCCTTCCTTCTCTTGCTAGAGCCACTGTTTCGACACACAATTTGACGCACCTGATTGCGTAACAACTAATGATGCGCTACGGCGTTACTAGAGACACTGCCTGATTTTCATCTGGGCTCCAGAGGACCTGATGAAGGATCAGCAGCTACAGAATGGATTTCGGAAGGTGTCGTGGAAGAAGTTGCTGCACTGCTTGATGTTTTGTCAGCGTCAATAACCCTCCGACGTTTATCTTGGTGACGTGTTCCCACACCATCCAGATTTACGAAAGCAGGCTTTCTTGGCGATGGAATATTTTCACGCTCACTTGTCAGCATCAACACTACCTGCGACATTGAAGGCCGCAAAATTGAAGCTGCTTGTGTGCAGAGCAGACCAATTTTAATCACTCTATTGCCTTCCTCCCACGAATAACTGCCCTCCAATGTGGAATCTATAATTTCTAAAGCTCTTTCTGCTTTATACAGTCTCCATGCCTGGTTGCCGGACACACAAAAAGAACATAAAACATTTATTAGTAAGGTATCCCAATGCTATATATGAAGATTTTAGAAAATTTCCACCTGAAAGATGAGATCCATGTGAGCCATACCCCTTCGGTGAGAAACTCTGTGCCTTGAGCCAAACTGTGATTCTTTCTTCCGCTCACAATCTCAAGTAGAAGAACTCCAAAGCTGAATATATCTGCTTTCTCTGTCAGCTGTCCGCGTAAGGCGTACTCAGGCGCCATGTAGCCTCTGCATAATGTCATTTACAGTGAGCTCTCCATATCTTAACCATCTTAAAATCATATAAATTTTTTAGATATATGAGTTGTAGTTTACTCATATATTATAATTTATTAAATCAACTGTAACATCAATTAGTTGAACGGCAGAGATAATTCTTACAAAGTTCCTGCAACTCTGGTGCTAACGTGGCTCTGATCTTCTGCAAAGAGTTTGGCTAAACCAAAGTCTGTTATTTTGGGTCTGTGTTTATTGTCAAGTAAAATATTGCTTGCTTTAATATCTCTGTGGATGATCCGAATTTGAGACTCCTCGTGAAGATAAGCCAGACCACGCGCAGTTCCAACTATGATCTCATACCTCTCTTTCCATTTAAGTGAATGGCCCTTTGTTGTATCTGTCATTAATACATATAGACAAGTAAAAAAAAGTTAGCCAGCTACATACACAAACTAGAACAATTCCAAGATCCATGCATTCAGTAAGCCGTTAAAGAGTGAGAAGCAACCGAATATAATCTTGTCGAGACTACTGTTTTGGAGGTATTCATAAACTAGTAGCCTTTCTGAGCTTTGAACGCAGCAGCCAAGCAATTTGACTAGATTTCTGTGTTTAACACGACTGACAAGATTTGCTTCATTCAAGAATTCAGCGTCTCCTTGCCTTGATCCTATTTTCAGCCGTTTAACTGCAACCTCTCTGCCATCAGGTAGAACCCCCTGTACATCATTCAGCTTTAAATTATTTCTATTCTCCATCATGACTTGAACTATTGCTGGCTATAACTCTATATTTCAAAACCAATTAACTCTTACTTTAAATCAGCTTTTAATTATTTATATTCTGCATTAAAATGTGAACTGTTGCTGGACATATCCCTAATTGAATTGAAAGATAATTTAACACTTACCTTAAAGACGGACCCAAAACCTCCCTCGCCAAGCTTGTTCTCTGCGCTAAAATTGGAAGTAGCTTCTCTCAGAATATGGTACTTAAAAATGAGTTCTGGATTCACTGTAGGAAGCGATAGAGTAATTTCCCCACTCTCACCTGCAAACACAATTACATGGCATCTAGTTATCTTGAGATAAATCGATAAGTGAACAGTTCACAAGCTACGTGCTAATAAGGCAGAGTGTAGTTTAAGTTGGCCACAAAAGAAATAGAAATTTTGACATAATTTTGATAAAATCTACCCTAAATTTTCTAAGGAATTTGGGCTAAAGGTTTTTGATGTTGCAAAACTCATTTTTGTTTAAAAAATAAAATTAAAAAATTAAACACCCCCGGGGTCAGAATTTTTGAAAAAAATTTAACTGAATTCCAACTAAAAATTTCCCATCCAGGAAGAAATTGTAGCCTCGTTAGAAAACGCCGGCACTACGGTACACAGTGAATGACTTCACAATCTGAGGACCTGTGGATGTAGTTGACCGTTTCGAACGTTTCCGGCGAATCCACCTGCATAGACATATGGATGCAATAAATGCAGCCATAGCAGCTACCACGCCTAAAGCTCTCGGAAGCTCCTTAGAGCCTTTCCCTCCTGCAAATTTACACATATAGCCTTTCTAAATTAGCTATGTTTAGTTCACCGAATAAAATCTTTACAGAAGCAGTATATCCCACATCACCTATGGTGACAGAATGTACGTTTTACTGCACCGGAAATGAGATATTTTGGGGGAGTAAATTGGCTATATGTTTTATTTCACTAAAGAACAAAACCAGAATCATTATAACATGAACAAAACGACAATTATTAATGATACGATACAATATGCGACAGAAATACCAGTTTCCGGACTGCTCTCGCCTGGCAACAACCGCTGC
This sequence comes from Pinus taeda, assembly GCA_000404065.3. Lineage (NCBI taxonomy): Eukaryota > Viridiplantae > Streptophyta > Pinopsida > Pinales > Pinaceae > Pinus > Pinus taeda. Next base: position 72,181 of record APFE030880625.1, read on the forward strand.
GAAATACTTGAAGTATTGAAAAAGCTATAAATTTCGTAATGCAAATCGCAGTTCCTACTTCGGTAGCGTGCTCCATTAGCTCCAGTTGCGCATGCCGTGGCCGAATTATTCGATCGACCGGCACCGGATATCTTTGATCGACCGGTAGCTAAGCACGACCGGCAATTTGTTGGGGTCAGATCTCGCCAACACTGGGCTAATATATAGAGTTCGTTCGAATCCGACAAAGCAGTGTCGAATTTAAGTGTAGCAAAAAGTTGGGGATTGTGCACAGCTTTTTCGACAGTATCTGAGAGGGGTTTCTCAGTAGCCTTTCCGAACAGCTCTGGAGAATAGCTTTTATTGCTGTCACAAACAACATTCATAACCTCGCTTTTCTCATTATAATCGTTGTAAAAGTTATGATTGTCGTAACGTAAGAAGCACTCATTTAGCAAAAGGAATCCGGAGGTTCTGTCGCGGCATTTATCAACAAGAAACGCTTTCGTCGCCGATGCGCACTGTTGGCAGTCGGAGGAATTTAAATCCCCCCTGCACTGGAGAAGCCCATAAACAGCACTATTGCTGTTTTGGCCCTCAACACTAGTGGTGAATCCGGTCATAGAAACGTTCCCCACCAATGATTCAAGTGCCCGGTCTAAATTACGCTCGAAATCGCTACCCTCTCTATATTCGTTGGTCCCGCAATCACCCCAATAGGAATTATTAAAATCCTCAGCTGCTACGAGGTGCAGAGGCGTCCATACAGTGACGATAAGCAACATACAGTTCATTATTAATGCTTTCGGCTTCATCGCCATCGCAGGGCAGGGAAAGAGCTCAACGCCAGGCGCGTATTGTAAAGTTGAGTTAGAAAAAACAGCAGGGGTATGTGCGTAAGTGTGAGGTTTCAATTTGTGGCTGAATCGATGAAAGTTAGCTGCAGATTCTCTCTCGCCTCCTTCATCCATTAATAGTAAAAAAAGGGAAATTAAGTATGAGATTAATCTAATCTTTTTCACACATTATACTAAATTTTCCCCTAACCGTCCATGTAACGGGGTCGAGGTCGGGGTTGGCTTTCTATGACGTGGAACACCGGGAAGAAAATTTTACTTACGAAGAGAAGGCGTAGGAGATGGGGCAGACGATTTGAATGGAGGACGGGTCGTCCCTATTGACTTGGCTTTTTGTGGCGTGGAAGACTCCGTTTTCTACAATGTGGAAATCTCCGTGACTGAGCCCGATGACTCCAAGTCCCCGCGCCTTTTTGGATCGATACGGCGAGTCTGACGCTTAGTCTCAGCAGAGTCTAAGCGTTATATTTTTCAAAATTTATTGGATCATTTTGTTTGGAATTTTTTTACAATTTGTTGAAATGATTAATTTAAGTGGTAATATTTATATAATAAAAAATTTAATTTTATTTATATATTTAAAAATTGATTTTAAATTATATAATATAATATTCTAAAATTGAATAAAAATATATTTTGAGAAAATTAGTTATTTTGAAATTTTGTGCATAAGATTATTTACAGTCAAGAATTTGATGTTGATTGTAAATTTTTGGGAGTTGAAATGTTCTCTTAAAGTGAGGTGTCAGTTACTGGTTAAACATTCAATACCAAAATATATGGTTTTTACCAAAATCTATATTCAACATAATTATTATTATTTTTTATATATGTTTGAAAAATATGTAAAGTAAATTTGAATACAAAATTTCATATTAAAAATGTTTAATTTATAGCTACCACCTACTATAGACCAAACAATTCACCTGTAACCACTATGACTTGTATCAATTGGTTTCTCTTTCGTTTCTTTAAAAAAAGAGAGTAAAAAATATGTACATGAGACTAAAAATAGTCTATGAAACCATTAGTTTCCTATTTTTTCGCTCTTGCAATTCAATATTTTTCCTATTCAAATTGATGATGAGCTCGCCCAACATTTTTCCTATTCAAATTGATGATGATCTTGCCCAACATTACAGCAATCCCCTCGTTGAAAAGAGAATACCAAGAAACTGATGCTAACATGTTGTCGTAACTTTCTTTGATGTCTTTGAATACATCACATTCCAAAATGAAATGTTTTTCAGATTCCACTGCCCAAGACATGCAAAATGTACACACTCATTCTTCCCAAACTTCTTTAGGCCCTTTCCACCATCCTGTTTGACATCGAAGTTGATGGGAGTTGGTCCTTAATTGAGCAATCAAAAATTTTTCCCTCCACCAAATGTTAGGGAATAAGAGAGATAGTGATGTGATGTTTGAAAGAGCATTGAAATTAAATTCGAGGGTTTCAGTCAAATTTCATTTGATCATCGGCTCGAAGCACGATAAACACTTGACCAGCAAATAAGCCTAAGAGGAGCACGTGATGCTCGTGTTTGGACCAAACCCAATTTTCGTGTAGAAATATAATGTGTGAATTTCCTTTGGCTTTTTTTCCCAACCTTTCCTACTTTGCCAACACCAAATAAATCTAAGAGGAGCACTCGTTGCTCATGTTTGGACCAAACCCAATTTTCATGTAGAAATAGAATGTGTAAATTTCCTTTTGACTTCTTTTCCTAACCTTTCCTACTTTGCTGACACCAAATGCCGATTTTGTTTGACTTGAATCCAGTGGGGCAAATTTAAATTCAAAACGATTCAGGTTTGGGAGATATTTCATAGGCTTCCAAGAAGGAACCAATAGCGTCATTATCAACAGTATAAGTTGAATATGTCGTCGTAACAACGAGAGCGTGTCGAGTAGTTTTGATGAGAAGAATGTTGAGGGATTTATGCCATGACCAAGAGGGAACAACAACTATTTTCTGCGACAACACGTTTGCAATTGCACTATCAAAGAATTATGTTTTTCACAAGAGGACCAAGCACATTGATGCTAAATATCATTTTATTAGAGAGTTGATAAACAATGGTGAAATTGTGTTACAGTAGTGCAGGTCACAGGAACAATTTGCTAACATTTTCACAAAGCCATTGGCACATCAATTTTTCTTTTTAATCTCAGAGACTGTTTGGGAATTGTCAATGGCGGAAGTTGTGATTAAGGGGGAGTTTTTGGAAAAATTAATCTCAACCACTGCAATTACTAAACTGGTAGCAACCATACTTGCCAAGTATATTTTTACAGGTTGCATATTTCGTTAGCAAGTTGAAGTACAAATGTTCTAAGGAGTACAAGTTCTCCATTCCTCAACACACATCAGATAATTAAAATCAAATGAGTATTTAATATACACGTATGGTCAAACATTTACTCTGCAACTCTTACTTGCAGTCTGCAACCTCTCCAAGTTCATAAAATCATTCATTTTGTACAAGCGCCCAAACTATGTCTTAATGTTTTGTTCAGTCATGCATTCATTTAAGTGTTTGATACAAAATCAAACTCACTTAGGAAGGTTGTCCACCTAGCCTGTCGTGCATTTAAACTAGGTTGTTTAAAGAAACTCGTCAAACTACTATGATCTGTGATAAGAAGAAATTTATTTCCCGGCAAATAATGCTGCCACATGTTCAGAGTGTGGACCACAACTGTTAGTTCTAGATCACAATCTAAATACCTTTGTTCATTATCCCTAATTTTACGAGACTCATAGGCTATCACTCTCCCTTCCTTCATTAATACTCCACCTACCCCTTCCTGAAAAGCATATGTGCATACTGTAAATTCCTTCTTTGGATCTTCTACTCCTAGTACAGGGGCTGTGATTAATAGTTGTTTCAGAAGTTCAAAACTGCACTAGTATTCAGGTGTCCAGTGAAAAACTCTACCTTTCTTCTGTAAGGAAGTGATAGGATATGCAATTTTTTAGAACCCTTTTATGAATCATCGATAGTAATCGGCCAACCCCATAAAGGATCTAATACCCGTCACATTTCGAGGAATTGACCAATTCATAATGGCTTTAATCTTCTCAGGGTTAACTTCTATACCCTCAGATGATATAATGTGCCCCAAATATTGGATGTGATTTCTATGAAAATCACACTTGCTGTATTTCACATAAAGCTGATTTTCACGTAAAACTTGAAGTACTATACGGAGGTGTTCCTGATGTTCCTCCAAATTTTTGGAGTAGATCAATATATCGTCAATAAATATTAAAACAAATTTATCCAAGTAATGGTGGCATATGTCTTTCATCAAGCTCATAAAAGTTGTTGGAGCGTTGGTGAGTCTGAAAGGTAATACAATAAATTTGTAATGTCCATAACATGTTCTGAATGTTGTCTTGCAAATATCTTCTTCCTTTACTCTAATCTAATGATATCCTGACTGTAGGTCTATTTTGGAGAATATAGTAGCTCCTTTAACTTGATCAAACATATCATCTAACCTCAGTAGCGGGTACTTATTCTTGATGGTCAGCTTATTAAGTTGTCGGTAATCAATACAAATTGTAATGTGCCATCTTTTTCTTAACAAAAAACACAGACGCCCCCTCCCCATGGTGACACACAAGCATATGTAGCATTTATCTAACAGTTCTTGAAGTTGCAGCTTAAGCTCTATTAATTCAGGTATACTCATTCGGTAAGGAGCTTTTGACACTGGGGCAGCCCCTGGTATTAACTCTATAGTAAAGTCAATATCCCTTTTTGGTGGTAGTCTTAGAATATCCTCCAGAAATACATTTGCAAATTCCTGAATCACAGGTATGTCATCTAAGGTACTTGTATTTTCCTTAGAGTTAGTATAACCTACTTGGAGAGTATAACTTGACAACCTTTTGTAATACATTTACTTAACTGATTGGCTATAATAGGACGCAATTTAATAGCTTTCCAAATCCCTTGACTTTCTTGTCTAACACCATATTCAGAAAGGTAACTAATAGTCTTATCCTTATAGTTGACTACTGACCAGTGTTTTTCTAACCAGTCCATTCCAATGAGTACATCATAATATCCTAAAGGTAACGTAGTTAAATTTACATTTATTGGCTATCCTGCAATTTATAGCAGAGAATTTTCTACCTTTGTTGACATCGTACGTTGGGCTCCTGTAGCTAGCTGGACTAACCAAGGAGTTTTAAATTTGGCTGAGTTCAAGTGACAAGATTCAACTATCTTAGGGATAATGTAACTTAAACTTTCTCCCAGGTCAATTAGAATAGAAACGGGATGGTTAGCGATCTTACCTTCAAACTCCACCATGGAAAGTTGGTATTCCGCTTCATTACCTTCCAAAGTGGCATTTATCTGGGGAATACTTCTAGCTAAGTCTCCCACTGTCGAGGCTTCATGTACATTTTCCACTTGACCAACTCTAGTTCAATGGAGGTAGTTTTTGTAATAATGGGTTTCTCCATAACCCTGGAAATTGCAACGGTGGCGTTTGCTATTGGTTTCCTTTTGGTTTACTAGATGCTTCGTTGGATCGACTCGTAACAGGTGGCCTTGGCTTCATCTGAATTTTTCCCACAATTCCATTTTGTGGTTTTCTGAACATATTTATGGGAATGCCAGGTTTTGTATTTTTAAAATTAGATGCATTCTTCTGTCCTTTTTTTGTCATCCAAGATTTTGTAATTTCTCCTTTTTGTTTCATTTGCTGGTAGTAGATTATGGCTTTCCTTATTGCTTCTTCCATGGTTTTTGGACTATCGAACTCTATTCTCTCTTTCATGAAGGTTGGAAAGCTGCTAACAAACTGTTGTACCTTATCCTTTTCTTCACGTATATAAGGTACATACCTGAGAAGTGACGTGAATCTAGTCATGAATTCATCCATGGTTTGTTGTCCTAGTCTCAAATCATGCAATTCTTTAGCCTTTTCATCAAAATATCATTCGATGAGGTATCTATCTTTGAAATGTTTTTGGAACTATTCCCATGAGACTTATTTGACTTACTCCCACCACAAGGTGGCTTTCCCCTGCAACTAGAAAATTGCGAGTCTGGCTTTTGAATTATCTTCGTACTTATAAATCTGAAGATACTTATTCATGTTGATTAACGAGGCCTCGACGGTTTCTTCCTTTTCTTCGTTGAACGTAGGAGGTTTAATTTTCTTTAATTCTCCCTGTAGTTTGGTCTTCTGTCTCTTGTTTCCTCTACCACCCGAAGCATTTTCCAACCCTTCTTCATGTTCCATTCTGAAATATTCTGCACATTGCTAGTGTTCTTCATTTCTATTTTCCTCTTCCCTACTAGGAGTTGGATTCTTATGATTTTGCTTGTCGGAAATACTCTTCAATATTCGTTATTTCTCATGTCTCAACCTCTCATTGTCTTCACTCAAACTCGCCATCTCGGCTCTAATCTCTTTCACAGTTTCCATCAACATTGTATCTGTGTTACCTTAATTACCTCCACCCAGATGTACCCACACCTCCAGATTGGCTCCTCCATACTGCATGAAATCTATCCCACAGGCCACTCTTCGTGATGATTTAGATGAAATCCCTTTGCGTATAATCTTCTCCCCTCTATGCAGAGAAAAGGTTTGTTAATCTACATTATCCATTATCGTTTTCTTATAAAGATTTATACTTGTACAAGATATTGCCTTTAGCACAAAATGTGTTATGAAACCAGCTCACAAAAAGATGGAAAATATAGTTGAATGCCTTAGAATTCAGCCTCTTCGAGGGGGAAACCTCCTTTGCATTACACAAATGAACAATTCCTAGATTATTCAAATGAAAAAACCTCCTTTCTATATATAGGAGTCTATGGAGTCACAATATAACCTAGCCGACCTAACAATAATAATATAAAGCCACAAAAATAACAATAGAGGGATTCTATGGGGCACAATAATAAAAATATGGGGGCAATAGGGGTACAACAATATTAATAAGGGATACAACTACAATAGTAATAGTGTAATCACTAGTATTATAGGGACCTAACATGCCCCTCTCCTTCAAAAAAGTGTTGTCCTCAACGCTTGAGTAGTTATGGATACTTCTGTATAAAATTCTCATCCTC
>APFE030880626.1:0-31899 GCA_000404065.3 Pinus taeda
GACAAGAATTTTATATAGAAGCATGAAGAACTACTCAAGTGTTGAGGACAACACTTTTTGAAGGAGAGGGGCATGTTAGGTCTCTATAATACTACTGTAACCCCTTATTTTTATTAGTACAACCGCCTTATTATATTTTTGTGCCCATGTAGTGCCCATATTGTTATTATTGTGCCCCATACAAGCCCACTATTGTTATTATTATGCGCTTACATTATTATTTTTATGTTGGCTCTGATTATATTGATGATGATGATGGTGATGGTTAACATCCACTGAGACCAAATTTTGTTCTATTAGACCTAAAGAAACAAATTATTTAGTTTGATTTAATATTTTATTCCTATGCTCAAAAATCTTGGAGAGAAGCCTTCGAGCTCATTATAATTTTTACATTGTAAAAGGCTAGGAAGGTCAATATTGCAACAAAGATTATGAAACTGAGATCTAATGTGGTTGTACACAGGGCACTCTAAGAGGAAGTAGTTTTCATCCTCGATGTTCATATTCTCATAGAGATGGTAGGTCCTTTCCGTCCACGGTGTTTTAGGAACTGCCCAACGACCTATTTCACTATCTAGCTCATGAGAGTTTGTTGTAATCTTTGCTATATTAATTTTCTTCTTTGAGATAGTTAAAATAGAGAGATACTTTTGAGCTTCTAAGGTAGGGTTGATGACCTTTCTCACACCACATTTTTTCTTTGAAATTAGAAGTAAAAATATTTTTAGTGTTATTAATGTTTTGCAATGCATCATTCTCATTGATCTCCCAATAGTTTAACCCAAAACCTTACATCCATTATGACCCCTTAGACCCATATATATAAAAAGGAGGTATTTTCATTTGTATCATCAAAGAATTATTCATTTGTCTAATGTGAAGGAGGTTGCCCCCTTGAAGAGGCTTATTTATAAGGCATTGATCTATCTTTTCTGTCATTTTGTGTGTTGGTTTCATGACATGTATTTATTTAAAATTAAATCTCAAGCTTTCAAAACCTTTAATCATTTTCATTTATGGATTGGATATGAAGCATAATCACATAAAACTTTAAGCATTTTCATGTATGGATTGGATATGAAGCATAATTACATATTGGCTCTCTTCATATTGTTAATGGAAGATAATGTACTCTAACGAATATGAAAAATATCTCTACAAGCATGGGATTCAACATCAGAGCATAGTTCCATAGAATTATCAATAAAAATATGTAGTTAAAAGAATCAATATTACTATAATTAATATAGTTTTCAAAATGATGTTTTTCAAAAATCGACCATTGATGTTTTCAGATGATGTTACTCTATGTGCAATGAATGTGAAAAACTTATGTCCTTCTCATGCTCTTAGAAAAAGACTCCTTGTAAAATTTGGTATGCATGAAATTCTTTGCTAAGCCATCACAAGGTCTTTGGTTCCTCTACATTCACTTATGTTTTTTATAATATAGCCATTATTGCATATTGGGAAAATTATTGTAAGTTTTTACTTTTAAATTTTTGGTTGTGATGTATCATATGTTGGTTATGGTTCCCTCAAAGGATTTCAACATAATTTCTATTCTTCTCAATGGCTTCAAAATGAACTACCTCATACAAGGAGTTCCTTTGAATATTTTACAATCTTTCCAAAATTTTCACTCTATGATAAAATCGTAACTCGATTCTCATCTCGATATAATTTTTCTTTCTACAAGCATATATGTATAATATTAATGTTATTCCCTTTACAACAAAGTATCGGGTTGAAGGATGTCATCTATATTACTAAGGTTAGACTCTACTTATGTCAAAACCCTCTATAACGTTCTTTGTGTGATTGATTTAGAGTTATTCCAATCCAAACTAAGGAATTCCTTCCTGCATGTGTAGGCTAGTCTACGACTGACTTCGGTTATCTTGTGAGATTGTTTCGGGGTAAAAATTCATGCATGTAAACAAATGAAATTGAACATAAGTGAGTTAAAATACAAGACTCAATTTTTTCCTCATTTTCGTAGAATATTATGATATTACGTATGCGTAAAGTCATGACACAAAACAGAAAAAAAGAACACAACATATAAACCCATATTAAAGGATAAAAAACACATTTTAACATTCTATCATTATAAAGCATCAATTTTTAGCTAATTAATTTCTAAAGTACATAATTTCTTTCAAATTATGATAAATGTTTTGTGGTATATTTTTTTAAATGTATTGAGTAGCTGTCCCGGCAAAGCATTTATCATCATAATCATTTGTGATATTATAGTTATTTTTATTATAGAGATATATGTTAATTAATAAATGTTATGATCATTTTTAGAAATAAACGGGATGTTATTAAATTGAATATCAATTTGAATATAAAATAAGTTAATACCCAAATTTGACTCGTTTAAAGTATAATTGCTATATATGATCTTTATGTATGGGTACAACCATTATATATGCACAAACACAAACATATACAAAGAAATAAAATAAAATATAATCACAAACATTTTAAATTCTATCATAAAACATAAAATTGTAATTAATTATCATAATATATTAATTTAAAATAATTGTAATTTTAAAATACACACATTGAATAGTGGTGGTTACAAAAAAAATACATTTTCATTCATGATGTAATGGTTGTTTACCAAAATAAGTAAACTATTATTAAATTGAGTATATATGAGCTATGCAAGCATTCAATTCATTTGTAGAGTAATTATTGCATTGGATACTATGCATTCTTAAAGTCATCATATAATTTATTTGTATCAAGTTATTCTAATAAAAAAAAATTGTGTTCAAGAATTTATAGACATACAGATGTAGAAACGTACCAATACATTACATAAAATAAAAACACAAACATATAAAATTCTACCATCACAAAACATGGATTTGTAACTAATTAATAATATATATTGATTAAAGATACTTCTCAAAGATGCATTGAGTAGTGATACTTACAAAAAAAATCCATAGCCATTCATGATGTTATGCTCATTTGAAAAATAAAATGAAATTTTGTTAAACTACTAATTGCTAATTTGAACATATATAGTTTAATACAGATTCAATTAATTGGGACTGTAATTCTTGCATATTATATTGTATGTGTGTAAAATCATAATAGAGGTGATTTGTATCAAGTCAATAGAAAATTTGGTCAATGGACTTCCATATGGGATATTCTAATCAAATACTTTCTTGTTTTCTAAAATTATACACATAACAAGAGCGTAAAAAAACAAACACATACATTTCATAAAATAAAAACACGAACATTTAAAATTCTATCATCATAAAACATCAACCTGTAACTAATTATAAAAATCATAGTAATTAAAAACACTTATAAAGAATATTTTACATTGAATAGTTGTGCTTACAAAAATTCAAATTCATTCACGATGTTGAAAAAATAAGATTTTACCAAATTAAACAACAATTAAAAGATTAATAAGTCAATACACAAATTCTACTCATTATAAAAGTAATTATTGTATATGATATTACGTATGTGTAAAAATATTATACAAAAATAAACAATTACACGCAAAAGTGCAACAAACAAATACATAGCATAAAATAAAACCACACACATTTAAAATTCTATCCGCAGAAAACATCAATTTAGAAATTAATTTTTAAATTTTATGTTTATTTTGTTTGATATATTTTTAATTTTACATTGAATGATTGTGGTTAAAAAATATGCATGCTCATAGTCACCTGTGATTATTTGTATTGTTGAAAAGTATATTTTGATTAAAAGAAATCATGAGAACTTGTGATTTTCAAACATACAAAAATTGGTGATGATTCTTACAAGGGAAATCCATAGCCATTGTTACTTGTGGTATTTTCATGGTCATTTGCATACATAAAATTTATTGACTAAAAATATTTGTGAAATTTTGTTTTCATACTAAATAAATTGAACAAGCTATAAACTCCACCCATTTTGTACCATAAATAATTAATTAACTAATACACTAATTATGAATTTACAATCACTAATAGGGGAAGTATGTCAAGAGGATGAGCTTGGTGTGATGGCTATGGTTTCTCAGTATTTTCGCTTTCCTTATGTGGTCGGGTATCTTCAGACATCAAATCAACCTTCTACGTCATCGCTAGGGCACGATCTCACTGCTCGTAGGTGTGATAATCGAGTTTTTGAAAGGAGTTAACATTGGTTTCAGCCTCCTATGAGTAGGATGGAGACTAACAGCCCGCGCCATCGGCAATATCATTTACCATATCATCGATGTAGAGTATCTTCTCACTTTGTACATACATGATGGCATAGAAGGAAGTGAAGTGCATCACATTCTTGAGTTGGGAATAGACCTGTGTAGGATTAAGGCGACTCTAGAGCATAAATCTTATAACTTAAGCACAATATTTTGGTAGAAATCACATAAGAGAAAGTTTTGGCCGACGCGTTCCAACCAACAATTATGTTTCATCATAAGGACCAAAATGACGAACCACAATTGTTGGTTTGAAACACGTCAGCCAAAAATTTCTCTTATCTGATTTCGATCGAAAGTCTTTGCTTAACTCATTATGGATCACAAAAGATTGAATACATAAATCTTATAATTGTCTACTCTTAGTCACAATATATTTATCGATCAGATATGAAGGCAAAAAAATTTCTACAGAAGTGAATCTTCCACCTCAAGCACTTCATTTCATAGATCTATTGTTAAAGATCACAAATCTGGATATTCTCAATCCCCTTAGTACATTAGGTTGTCGAAATGTAGGAGTAGCATTAGATATGGAGAGTCTGCTTCACTTTTTTCAATATTAGAGTTGTCCTCCATCCATGTGCATCGATTCGGTGGTTTGGCCATCACTTATGAATTTAATACTCCCACGGAAATCCCTCTCAATTTTTGCATGTTCGCACTTATCCATTGATTCAACTGAAGATCTATGTGACTGTCAAGTATAGGCATTTGATGTGGTAGTCTTCAAATTTTTTATCATCCCCACATTAAAAATCAATATTATTTTGGGTTCGGGCCATAGACAACATCAAACAATTAAAGCACAATATCATGCACACTCTGGGTATCATGATGCTCCTACAAAGTCTGATCTTCAGGGGCAAATCCATGCAGGAAGATGTGATGTTACAAGATTATAACGTCCTCCCATCATCCACCATCATATTAAACTTGAGGTTTCGGGCAGGATCACCTCGACCAAGAAATTCAAAGTGCATAGAAGGAGTGTTTGGATCTAGTATTCCCAAAGGAACATAATCGAATCAAGAGAAAGTAAATGGAGTCTTTTCATTCATAGATATCCTCAAGGGAAAATTTGTTGCCTCAACAACACTAGATCAGAAACACAATATACCCATCCCATACATAATGGAACAACTGAATCAAATCCCAGTAATAACTATAAATCTACCATAAACAAATGATTTGTGCATAACATATGAATCTCAAGGAGTACTATGCAGATTCAATAGATTTTGGCCAAAACCAGTGGATCTCTTTCATTGGATATTCACAAATTGGACAATAAATTGTGATAAGAACCTTTGCTCCAAGGGCTTTTTCATAGTAAAATTTTCATTGTGAGAGGATTTTGAATATATATTACAAGAGGGTCCATGGTTTTGGGGCTTTGCGGGACTTTTCGGCACCCCTTCGTTGCTAGATTTCGATGCCAATATAATGGTAGTATCTCGAATGTCAGTTTGGGTAGATTGCATAACGTACCCCTACATTTTTGGCTCCATAAAGTGAAAGAAGCCATTGGGAACATATTAGGGTGATACATAAATAAAGATACACAAATATTTGAGCAACAAATCTACACAATCTTCATAATTTATGTGGAGGTAGAATTCAACAAACGATTGTTGGATCATATTCTATTGACACAGAACAAGAAGTGCTCAACATAGTTCCAAGATTTTTTGAACACAACATTTAGATGTCGAATAATCCAACAAATGGGACATCCACAATTCATATCATGATGCTAAGAAAGTGCCTCAAAGGAAGAAGAAAACAAGAAATCAACCGAAGGGATGGAAATTCCCACTGAATTTTCTTGACGAAGAAGAGTATGATGAAGAAATGGATCCTCCTACCAATGAAGAAGCCCAAAATACACAAGAAAATGTAGAAAACATGAGCGTTAATAATGAATTTTAAGGAACTCCAATAAACACATCGACGCAGGAGATGGTCCCTGTAGCAATGGAGACAAGGGACTCAAAATCTCATCATGTATCTGAAAGTTTAGATTCAGATAGAGAAAACCCAAGAATGAATGAAGGGACCCAGCTAGCACTTGTAATGGCCACTCCTTCTCAGGGAGAATGAGGAAATAAAAGGAAGAAATGGAGAAAAGGGTAACATGTTTACCACCATTTTGGAGTCATATTTTTGGTCTCTTTGATCACCAATTTTGATTGGCATGATTAAATGCATTATCAACATCTACAACATATAATTTTGTTATCATTATAAGATTATAATTTTTCCTGAGGAAAAAAAGAATATATTAATTATAAATAATTATAAAAGGATATGATTTTCAAATACACATTGAATAGTATAGTGGTTGTTACAACAAAAATCTTTGTCATTCATGATGTCATGGTCAATTACCAAAATAAGTGAAATTTTATTAAATTGACCATGGATAAGTTAATGCAAGAATTCAATTCATTTGAAGTGTATCTCTTGCATCGGATACAATGCATGCATAAAATCATCATACAAGTTATTTGTATCAAGTTTATAGAGAATTTTTTTAGTGACCTTCCATATGGTATATTAAATAGTTGTTAAAATGAATTCATGTTGCCAACAATAACCAACATGGTGAGATACAAACAGAATTAGATGTTAAAATGAATTCATGTTGCCAACAATAACCAACATTGTGAGATAGAGACATAATTAGATGTTAAAATGAATTCATGTTGCCAATAATAACCAATAAGGTCAGGTACAATATTTCTGCTAGACTTTTACAGAGGTGTAAATAAATGTTTACATATTTCTTTTGGACTTTTACATGGGAGTAGATAAATGTTTACTCTACTCCACACTCTCCCAACCAATAGAGTCAAGACCACAATGGATGACATTTTCTAAATGCCTTAATCTAATTACTCCAGACCCACTATTTTGGAAACTTCAATAGTTTTTCAACACCTACAATCATCACTCATCGCCTCCAAGTCGTTAGAAAATTCAAAAGCTCCACAATACGCCTAATAAGACTATGACATGTTGATTTTAAAAAATTCAATAAAACTGTTGATTTTAAACAATTCAATAAAACTACATTAATTTTGTGGAATGAAGAATGGAAGAGATGGTGGATGGGGTGCGCATTGGCTATAGGAAATGAGAATGAAGGAATTGGAATTTTCCACTTTCAACTTTGCACCTAGATAGTCTAGGTTCCATTGGCCATTATTGGAGGATGGGTTCTGAGCAATTGCAAGTGAGTTTTTCATTAATTATTATTGTTCTTTTTCGTTTGATTAAATGTTAAATTAATAATTTGTTTTAGGGATCCCAATATAATCATTTATTGGGTGTATTTGATGATATTGGATTGATAGTTGCGTGTCATTTTTTGTTTGTTTACGAAAATTTAATAGTCTGTTTAAATTTTATTTAGGTTTATATTTAAACTTTTAGAATATCTTTTATTTACATTTTCAATTTAAGTCTCCATAAATATTAGGAGAAATCCATTTTAATTCTTCTCATTGCATATAATAATGTGATAGAATTTATTTTATTCTTTTCCTCATTTTATTGTAAATTATTTCTCAAAATTTTAACAATGTAATTATTTTTCTCTATATATTATTATTAATACCTATTTTCTAATGTTTTTTCATGGAGATGGAGAATGAAGATGATTCAGAATTACACTTTGTAATTTTTTGTTTATTTATACGTAAATTATATTATTATTTCTAAACAATCGAAAAATATATTAATAGGATTTCTATTTATTTTGAGGTAGGGGATTTTCCCTCTCTCTAAGACCTCAAGATAGCTATGGATATGGTTATATGTAAGGTATGTCTCGTGTGATTATGGTTATTTTTTTATTATGTTTTTTCTCTCTTCTTAAACGAATTTACAAAACAAATTGTGGAATGTATTAAAAATTAAAAATGGTGATAATTTGTTTAAATAAATTGATATTGGTATTGAATGAAGAATGAAGTTTAAACAAAATAAATAAATAATTAAATTGAACTTCCTTCTCCCACAATGAACCCAGGTTGTACAACTTCTCTTCCTCATTGATCAAACCTTAAGCTCCTTCGATCTATGCTTCATTTAGTATTCACCTTAGTCCTTCAATGGTGATGCATTCAGGGCCAACTTGGTCCAATCTCACGCTTCCCTCCAATAGTCCACATGTGTCCAATACCAAACTTTACAACCTAGACCTCTGATTTGACTAGAAAATCAACATCAACAAGAGGAGACAGATACCTTGCTTTCCAGTACACTCCTAGTCCTCTTGTCCTAAAGATCTAAGCTTATGGAGATATGGTTAGGACACACCAACAACCCTAAATAGCTACTCCCAACTATGTTTCCCTTCTCCAAAGACATTCTCTTCTTTTGATTTCCTTTCTAGACTTCCAAAGCATTATTTTGGGCATAAAGACCCTCCTCAAAATACACTACAATTCTTCGTCTCACAACAATAAGTGATCTAAGCTATCTAGAAAGCAAGACACTGTTGTTCAACTACCTCTCTCCTTGAAGTAACTATTGCTAAGCTCGAGATGTTTTACAAGCCCTCTCGACCATCCAAATTATGCCTCTAACATGATTTTGTAACAGAAATTCCTTGTGGCATGAAAAGAGATCCAAACACCACACAAAAGTAGCAAATAAAATTACACAAGTTCACTCTCTATCTTAAAGGTATACCTAATTTGATTTGCACTTTGGATGTGCTCTAAATCTCCAAAAACTAACTTCTATATATATGCACACATTTGGCTCTGTGAATTTTTCCTTGGGGCATACTTTACCCAAGGCCATTTAAATTTTACATCTAAGTACCTATCATAGAGTCTTCTAAGCAGGTTACAAGTTGAGACTCACAACGTTCGAAATTGATTCACACATAAACATATAATATTGATTGACAAGAAATTTGGATGGGTATTTAACTACAATGTCTATAATAACTACAAAATTTAGACTCAAATTCCTAAGAAGTGTTGGAGCATACCCAAGAAAAGGGTAAAAATAGAAAAGAAGTGTATAATTGCAACAATTTCTACTCGAGAACTGTAGAATCCAAGTAGGCTGATACTCGGGCAGTCCCATATAATAATACTATGTGAGAAGATATATTAAGGAAATTCTAGAGAAAACTAATTTACAAATAGATGTTACCTCAATCTCACCTACAACTGACGAAAAAGTTCCTCTAGTAGAGTCAAATACACCCAATTCTTGAGATCCATAAATAAAGAAAGGGTAAAAGAAACATCTAGTAAGAAACCTAACCTAAGGCATGCTTGAGATAAACAAATATTTGAAGCACTAGAAAAATCTATGAGAGCAACAAAGAAAAAAATTAAAGGAAGGATAATGGATAGTAGCAAGATCTAGCAGAGATAACAAAAACAAAGGGATATTTAGTTAGAACCTTAGTACCAGGATATAAAGTGCAACTATTAGAACATAAAATACTAGTTGATCAACAATTGTCAAGGCACATATCACTAGCCAACAAGGTAGAGTATTTGAAATATTTAAAAGCATTTAATGCCCATGAAAGTATAGTTTTATGGAAATGGTTTATATTTTATCAACATCTTCAAGTTCTTGCACCCACTACTTATCAAACAACATTCCCTATGACTTCAAAACCACCACATGAAATAGCACAATCATCTCGATAATCTTCCTGACAATATAAATTCAATTTCTTTGAGCCAAGCATGTGGTATGTGGTATCCCTTCTGAACAACAACATCACACTCAGGAAATTGAAGTTGAACATTCCAATTGACCCATCAGGGAAGGGAAAAGAAGAAGAATTCACATTTTAAATCTTGCAGATATAGTTCAAGAAGTTATCGTGACCCTGAAACTAGGTCTCCTAATTAGCCAACCACCCTTCTGGATGAGCTTTTATTTCACTATAAGGATTTACATTTTTTAATTTATGGTGTATCAAATTTTGTACAAATTTTGTAAGACTCCAAATCTTCCCTTCTATGTCACAAAAAATTCCTCAATTATAGAATGTACCTAATATAATTAATTTTTTTTTTAAGAATAACTGTATTTTAATATAACTAGAATACTATTTGTTTGACTAGGGTTCTTAATAATATTGGATTAATAAAATAATTAATAAATATAGATTATTTGATAAATATAAATTATTATAATGAAATTTGATATATTTTATTAATGGACCATTATAATTAAATAATTTATATATTATTAATAAACAAATACATTTAGTTAAATTAACATATAAGATTCTTTTATTATATAATTTACCTGATTTAGCTAATTTCTAGAAATAATAAATAAAAATTATATATTATATTATTCATCTTTTTTTAGCTAAATTAACAAATGAATTCTTTTAATATTATTTACCTAATTTAGCTTATTTCGAAAAATAATAATAAATTAAATAAAACAAGAATGTTAGTGGTTTGACTTGGGTCATTAGGTCAAAATTAGCCGTTGGCAATATAGCCGTTGGAGTCTCTGCACATCCTATTTAACAAGCAAAGCTGTATTGGTTATTCAACTTGTCCTGACGATGAACCACATTGGTTGGTTCGAAACCCGTCGACAAAAGATGGTTTATGTGATTTCGCATAAAACTCTCTAAACATCTTAAAAATTGTTTTGCAAGTTTGTCAATATTCTACACTACATACATATTCCTTTGCAATTTAAAAAGAAAAAATCATATTAATATCCAATAAATTTATATAACTATAGATAAAATTAAAAATAAATAACATAATATGATATGTTAGACAAACTCTTGAGTGCTTTGAACACTTTGTTTCGAACATCCTAAAAAATAAATAAAATATTAAAATGAAAATTAAATCCACACCAAATTCTAAATGTCAAATCCATAATAATGTGACTAACGACATGGAATAAATAAAAAATGGTAAAAGAATGAATTAAGCCTTATTGGAAATATGTGCATTAGAAGGATGTTCTTTGAAAGGGAAAAAAGCAAGCATTAATTGAAATAACCACCAAAAAATAGAAACAACCAGAAGCATTAACAAAAAATGGTAAAAGAATGAATTGAAGCCTTATTGGAAATATGTGCATTAGAAGGATGTTGTTTGAAAGGGAAAAAAGCAAGCATTAATTGAAATAACCACCAAAAAATAGAAACAACCAGAAGCATTAACATCGACAAAAAAAGCATCTGCCGAAAATTTCAAAGAAGCATGGATTCAATTGAAATTTGAAAAAGCATGAGCTCTCAATTAAAGAGAGAGCATGGAATCTTGGAGGAAGTAGAGGTGGTAAAAATCTTGTAGCCACCGAAGAGAAGTGGGGAATCCCTATATTAAGTCTTATTATTTTTCCAACATCTTCCTTTTCCTTTGTCCATATCAGTTGTGATTATTCTTGTGTGTTTGGCTATATGTGTGGTTAGAGTTTGGTTCTGTCTATGTCGAGTTTGTTTTTGACTCAGTCATGCTTGTGTGGGATAGAGGAGGAGGCTGAAAAGAGAAGGGTAGAGGAGGAAAAATGAGTTGTTTACCGATTTTTTGGGCTCAAAGAAATCAATTATCTCTAAAAAATGGTATGGATCAGATTCTATTTAATGTCAATATTTTTGTTCATCTCTGCTTCGCTGTAAGAACTAATTCCATTTCATAACATTGTATTTTTGTTTGGTGCACTGTAATTATTGGAGTGAATGAAGAGTTGACGTTGCATGAAAATGAATGAAATATGGAAGGAAAGAGGTTGTTGACATTGTTGTTGTTCAAGGCATTCCCATTAGCTCGTTGAACATGAAATCGAATCCCAATTCTAGGTATATAGAGATGGCCCTGTATCTCTCCCTTTCATTAGTTTAAACATTGTGCTTAACCAATTTTATTGAATTTAAGGCTCTCCTTCCTCCTCAATAATTTGTATGAAATTTAAATTTTTATTTATTTTTTCAATCATCCTTAAAATTTTTTATTAGGTATAATTTTTTCTGTCATTCTCTCAAGAAGTTATCGCCTGTGAATTCAAGCATCACTAGGTTTTTAATGACTTCTGATGGCTCTATATTTGGGTTTAATATGTTGTGTATTAGTTTATTTTGTGTTTGTCTAATATAACCTCTTCTTTATTAATTTAACCCATTATTTTTTCTGAGAATGACTTGTTGTGCATTATATTCTTTGTTCATTTAATCCATGGGTTTTTCCCTTTGGGGTGTAAAAATATACATTTTCGAAAGTGGATTTCTATTTGTTTTCATTATTTAAATATGTCACAGAAAGATTTATTATTTTTATATAAAAGACAAATTGATAATCTTCAAGACAAAATGGTAATTTCCATTATATCTTATTAAAAATATACTTTTTTCTCTAATATTTATATGGTATTACATGGAGATTTATTTACGGTAAGGATTTCATCTCCTATTTTTGCTGAAAGGGTTTTTTGTGAGAGTAGATATTGATGCAATTATATATTATTCCTTTCTTCTCTCAAATACTGTAAGACAATTATACACACAATTATTAATAAAAATAATTTTAATGAAAGGGTTAAACTCCTTCCCAGTTCTCAAGAAGGATGGGGCACCATTTTTCTTTCAGTAGTGTAGTTATCTTTGTTTGTGTTGATTACTTTTCCTTAAACTCATACCCATGAAAACATACTTTTTTAAAGATAAATTTACTTTACAACATTTATATTTGAAGCATGTCATATTACACTTCAATGATCATCCATTCATATTATCACACTTATCACATTTGCATCTAACTCATAACACACTTACATTAAAAAAAAAAAAAAATTAAAAAAAATACAAAATTATAACAATCTTTTACTAGGCATTGAAAACCACTAAATATAACTATAATTAATAGATCATTCATATTTGTTTTTCTTTTTCTTGGTTTTCATTTTTAGTGATTTTTAAAGCTTTTTATATTGTATTATTTATATTTTGTATAATTAGATAAGGTTATACATATATAATTTAATGTATTTATGTATTTATGGTTATATATTGAATTGATACTATACCATGTTACTTTGAAATTGAGTAAGTGTGTGTTTAGTTGAATTGTGTGTTCTCTTTTTTAAAATTTCATATATATAAGTGGGTGGTCCTAATAATGATTATTTTCTTTTGTATTTCAACACCAAATTTTATATAGTGTGTTTGCTTATTTGGAATAGTATTTTGTATGTTTATTAATTAAAATCTCATATATATGTGAATGCTTGTATCAATGTTTCTTTATGAATATTTGTATGTAATTTGGAATTGTAGTCATGTGTCTGCTCTATTGAATTATGAATTTGAATGGGTAAACATAATGTAGATTTTAATTTGTATATTGCCTATGTGTGTTTTCTTAAAGTTGCATAAGAATATTTGAGTGTTTTATTATATTGACTTGAAATTTTATCACGTGCAATTAGTTATTTGAAATTGTATGTTGTGCGTTCCGTCCAATTTGTATATTGTGTGTTTGTTTGAACTTGTACTTTGTGTATCTCTTTATTTGAAATAGCATATATATGTGTGTGTGTGTTTATTTATGAATATTTGTATGGTATGTGTCTCGAAATTGTAGTTATGTGTTCATTGTATTGAATTGTGATTGTAATTAATTTCATAGCATAAATTTGACTTTGTATATGTACTGTATGTTTTACTTTTTATAGTGTGTGATTTCTTATTTAAGGTTTCATTTTCATATTTGGGTGTTTGTTTTTGTATTAAATTGAAATTTTATTATGTGTGTTTCCTTAGTTTTTTAACACCCCTCCCTTGTGCACTAAATTATTGCAAAACTAAGTCGAGTTATAACTAGGTGGGGTATCCTCCCTTGTGTGCTAAATTATTGTACACCTAAGCCGAGTTAAAGCTAGGTTTGATATCCTCCCTTGTGTTTTAAATGATTTTAAAACTAAGTTGAGGGAAGCTAGGTGAGATACCCTCCTTTGTGGGTTAAGCTATTCTAAACCTAAGTTTAGGAAAGCTAGGTGATATGTAATATGAAAAGAAAATGTGTTATTAATAAATTAATAAAATAAATCACTTAGAGGGTGGAGCCCCAAGAGAGAGGAGATTCTTTCCAAATCCCATGAGGAATGGGAATAGAGATGAATCTTTCATGATAAGCTTCTATATGAAATTTTAGATAAGCTTGGATGGATTGGATATCCATGGGATGGATGGGAGATAAAGATCGATGAGACATAGAAGCTTTGTGAGAAATAAAGGCAAGATTTTATGAGGAAAATCCTCCTTAGAAATAAAAATGAGCTTTTGCAAAAAAAACCTAGGAAAATGGAAATATCCATAAAAGAAAGACGTCGATAGTGGTAACTAAATCATGAAAGAGGGTATTAAATATCCAATGATTGATCAATTGAGGGCAGTTGATCCTTGGCAAGATCTTCGGCTTGAGGGGAATCAGAGGTGATTCATGGTTGGGTGATGGTGCTCCTCCCTCCAAGAGAGGATTTTGTTGGTGTCAGATGTGTGGGATGTTTGTATGATGATTCTTACCCTCTCTCTCTCTCTCTCTGTTATAGTTCTGAGTTTTTTATGAGAAGATTTTATTAAGTCTCTGTTATCATTCCAATTTTTCTATGAGATGAATGCTTAAGTTTCCTCACCACGAGAATGTTTGAATGAATTACATGGGTTTGTGTACTAACAAAATTATTAGGATGTTAAATCCTACAATTCAGATATATGAATTACATAATTTCCTCTTTTATAGAAAATGATGGATTCAATAATGCATGTAATTGTCATGTGCTCTCATATGCATTTCGAAGTTATTAAGATTATCTTTACAGTGGTAGCAAAGAGTAACATGCTTTGCAGGTTTTCATGGATGTGGAATAATTATGGAGGAATGTCTCCCATAGAATTATCAAAGGTTCACCATGGTTTATGTCATGCATAATGAAATTAGATGCTCCTGCATGCAGTATAAGGAATTGATGGAACATCCTTTTAGTTATGCATATATGGGGCTATAAGATATCCTATGAAATTGACTTGAATATCATCAACTTGTTGATAATACCTAATGTGTCTATAAGATAGGTTACATGTATAATGCTTGATCTAAGATTTGTACTTAATTAAGCAATTCATTATGCATGACGAAAACAAGAACTATAATAATGATCGATGATCATGGTAGGAGAGTTTAATTAAGATCATTTATGGTAGTAGAGTTTAATTAAGATCATTTATGTATGTAAGGAAATTAGTATAGGTTGCATGTTATGGTTAGTTCCGTTTTCATCTACTAAATCATGTTTACTAAAAAATTGACACAAGCCTTGACAATAAGGTTAAAAGACCATACCACAACCACTCTATAATTAAATTGATCATGACTATGGAGTCTATTACATCATTACTAACGATGATATAAGGGCGGGTTAAAGATACACTAAGTGGTATTGTTTCTTAACAATTAAATATAGAACAAAAAAAACGTTTATGGAATAGGAGCTTATGAGTTAAATTCCAGGGTAGGCTAAGGAGGTTCGTTACCAATGGTGTCATAGAAAAGGTTCAAACACTAATGCTTATGGACTAATCCACTTGTGTAGCATTGCCATTACAAGTTTAAAAAAAAATGTATTCCATAAAGGTGAAGTTAAAATTTGAAGCTTAGAACATGTTAATGTCATATCTATTTGTTTTTGTTAAAGAAAGTTAGGATTCCTTAATGGTTTATTCAGGAACCATGAATACACATATGTTAATTCAATATATATGTAACAAGATTTTATATGAAGCAATTTAATTAAAGAGGAAGTTTTTATGCATTGGTGGAAGATGTTTTCTGCCCCATCTAGGTTTTATGCTTAAACACATCCTCTAGGAAGACTATATGGTATCAAAAAATTTAATATAGAGTCAAATCCAAAAAAATTCTCAAGAGACTTCAATCAAACCTACATCAAACAGCTATCAAGATAAGATTTGGGGTCTTTGTGTTTCCCTCTCTATTTTGAAGGT
The DNA here is from genome assembly GCA_000404065.3 of Pinus taeda. NCBI lineage: Eukaryota > Viridiplantae > Streptophyta > Pinopsida > Pinales > Pinaceae > Pinus > Pinus taeda. Next base: position 16,269 of record APFE030880626.1, read on the forward strand.
GCCTTTCCATGGCTGCAAAGTGTAAAATAAATCTCTGGAATTGTTAAGCTTATCTCAAATCCATGCCCATTAGATCGATTCATGTACTTAAACTTGAGTAGGTTTTAAAACGATAGGCCAGCAACAAAAGTACCAGCGGAAATCTAACCCGCTTTGTCATATAAAGAACATTTTTTTTACCTTTTGGAGGTAAAGGTGCTGTTATGGCTTCTTTGGCGTATTATATTATTTAGTAATTCAAGAATTCTGGAATTTAAAACTAAAAAATATGACCTCCTCCAAAATTGCTTCGACTCTATGTTCATGATATGGACTTGAGTGGGATGTTACAAATTATCAATTTCCGTGTACTAAGTAAGTATTTAGGAATGGCATAAACAGCCTCATCCGTAATGTCCATATTAAATTGTGTTGGCTGAATGCGTAGTGGGAAAAAGTGCACGTTGGGCTATGGCAACTAGAAAGATTAAAAGAGTTGGTCCACCTGTGTGTCTGCCCGGTCACCTTGATTCCCATTCGGTGGTAACCACCACCAATCCATCCATTGTAGGGAGGACCTCACCACCGTGATTAAATCGCCGCACTTAACAACTGATTCGCATGAAATGGATTAACCCATTCAGGAAGATATATCATGGCCAGTTTAACATTGACAACGGAGAACTCAACCTTTCTCAGATGATGGCGATAAAACTCAACCTTTGGGATGTATGAGGCAGTTTCAACCTGTGAAACTTCTTAACAAACAATTCGGTTATGTCTCCAAGCATTTTTGGAAACTCCTTGACGGAAGAGGAGAAGAATACCTAGGAAGAATTGTCAATCTGAATAGGAAATCGAGGCACGGGGATGGAGCTTATGTGCATGCTATGTGGACGGACAGAAGCTAGCTCTCATTTTGTTCTGGAAGAAGGTCAGGAAAGTTAGCCGAGACGTGTGCTTCACCATACTATTACTCCTCCCTATGGATTAGCACTGAATACGCGGGTATGATGCTTGATCCTCATGCGTAGTCATTTTCTTTTGAGTATGTTAGAGATTTTTTGTTCACTTTCAGGATGGGATGAATGTTGGTTTGGGTGGCTATTTTATGGGTTTACTGAACTGTCAGTGCTGGTTATCCTTATTGCATGGGAAACATCCAGGAGAGATCGACCTTATCCACCTTATCCAATGACCTGGAGAGGTATTAAATTTTTAAATCCCAAAAGACTACTTTTGGCTTATAGATATAGGGTTACCTAAAAAAGGCTTAAAGAATAATGTTGGTAAAAGCAACCAATGAGAAACAATAAAAAACAATTTTATGTATGGTTTACGGATAAGGATTTTTGAATATAAGATGTACATATAGTAAAATTATAACCGTTGTTGGCATGTAAACCTTGCCGACGTGGAGGCAGTGGCTTCTAGTTTTATTTTCGGAGAAACTTATGGCAAAGCGGTCAGTTTTCCAGCCCGACGAACAATGGATAAAAGAAACGGCTGCTAAAGCAACATGAAAATTCCACACCCCACAAAGCTCACCCTTCCTAGCTTTTAGAAACATTGTGAGAAAAGCTTTAGATTGATGTTTCCCATTTAAATATTACATTTTGCGTTTGTCTTATCTCAGAAGGGAATTCAATCCTGGAAAGCTGAATTTTTGTCCTACGAATGTAGGAACGTTAACGGCAGAACATGACTACATGACTTTGTGTGTGAGTATGAGTAATGGAATAAATATCTAGGATAATTCCTAACCTCATCATCCAGTATGTAGAGAGTAACCATTGGTAAATCATGTAATAAAATATCTAGTGCTATAACTGTATGTAGAGAGTAACCATTGGTAAATCATGTAATAAAATATCTAGTGCTATAACTGTGAGTATCTCTGGCTCCTTGACATGATCCTCTGTTGCCTTATAGAGAAAACAAATCAGGGAAGCCATGGAGAAGATGCTCCCAATGGTAGTACGACACTTCATAAATAAACAAAAACGTAGTCAAGGCCAGGACAACCTCTGATTTCTTTACCTCTGGTACCCTATGGAAGGTGATAGATGTAGCAAATGATGCTCAAAAGTTTATGTTGCAATCTCATAGAGTTGGAAGGTGATAGATGTAGCAAATGATGCTCAAAATTTTCTGTTGCAATCTCATAGAGTTGGAAAAGGTCAGTTGTTTCCAGTTATTTTTTATCATGATACCGGATTGGAATTCTAAATTTTGATCCTATAACCTGATACACGTTATCAAAGGTATATATCAATTTATTTTGTTATTCTGTTGACTATGTTAGGTGGAGTTTTCTGTAAATATACTATGGATACGTCTGTATCAATCACAGATTAAGACATGACTGTTATAGCCATGGTCGTGGTTCTGGTTATGGATCATTCATGTGGTTCTGGATCTGATGAGCATACCCTTAAAAGAATAATTGAACAGAAATAATGTTACATGATTTTCTATATAGATGACCAGCCAAGAAATTCTATCAATATTTGACAAATTTTGATGAGTTGGATGTCATATTCCACAGGGATTTTCCAGCATCTAAAATGATTTCGTAGCCATATCTATGAATTGTTAAGACTTATTCAGGTTGCCACGTCCATCCTTATCATGCCCTGATACCCAGAAACTGTTGGAATTCGAGAATGGAGCTAACTGTCCATTATTCCTTCATTATTCCTTCACTCCGCCCTAATAGCCTCGCTGAAGTGAGCGATTAAGAGTGGAGGAGAAGTCACTGTGAGTTCTCATTTTGGAGAAGGGATATGGAGAAAGGGAAAAAAGCAAAGGCTTATTTGAAGAAGAGCTTGGGAGTATTATTTCTTCTCAATCATCATTGTTTGCCTTAATTTTGACTTTGGTAATTATCTCACGTCTAGATTCCTTTTGGTGGGTTTTGAAGGTTTAATGGTGGGTTTTGAAGCTTTAATAGCCATAAAACATTATAATTTGTTTATGACCCTCATAATCAATAGCTGGGATTTACCTACCTATCTGGCTTGTGACACAATAAATTTGACAACATAGTTGGAACGTGAAATGGAATAATAATTTGCCCAAACTCTGAGACACTGCAATTACGTATTTTGCGTATATAAGATATTGTCACTGCCACTTTCATTAAGATTGCAATACGTTTTTATTAAGACTGTAGAACTCAAGTAAGTTTGAAAAGGGTTGTGCGTATTTCGATTCCATGGCTAGATGTTATCAGATCACACCAAAATCATACTAGATTGATCTCCTTGGACAACCTCGAAGGCTGAATGAGGTAGAGGCCTTGTCGACAACATGCCTTTCGAACTTGATGCAACTATGTGGGGAGCAGTGCTCAATGCCTTCAGAATTCATGAAATTATAGATGTAGGGAAACATGCGAAATATGCGAAACATGTGATGACAAAACTTTTAGAGTTGGAACCTCCATGTTCACTAATCTTATACTTGTCTGTATGATGGGTAGAATTAAAGAAACTAGATCTCATTTTATTTTTCTCACCTTCTAGCATGTCTAGAGGGAGACGAAAGGAAAGTTTGATCTGTGATTCAAAAGAGGCTATTAGGTTGCAGGAGGGAGTGATAGAAATGGCAAGAGAAATGTATGGAAATAATCCTCCAACCACAGTGCTTTCTATCAATGTTTGATATTATTGCTACAAGTTGTCAAAGGAAAGAAACCATTTGAAAAGAAAAATGATGTTAAATTTATGATTGATATTCTCGTAAGAGTAGATGTGTGAATGGATTTTTTATTATTATTTAGAACTATGATGAAAACAAGGTTATGATATAAGAAACACATGTAATATTTGTTTAACTGAAGCATGCACATGCTTTTTTTAGAGTGACAGGATCGCACCTGCATATGTATATTTGTTTTCTCCTCGAAATAAAAATAAAAAAGAAAATTGACACTCGTACAAAAATGATGTAGCCACTTGGCTAAATGAAAAGAATATGGTGTTAAGATTTTAAGTCACTCTTAAATAGTATAAAAAACTATGTGTATAAAATTTATGTGGAGATACAGAAAAGGTGTTGGGGTCAATACTTAATAAGTAGGAACCCTTCCATGTTAGGAATTGAGACACCTCCTGAACTCATTTGGATAAGCACCAATGATTATGATTTACTATTATTCAAAAGTTAGTACTTGGTGGGTATTTATGTATACCTTGAACTCTGAAAGAAATTATCTTTTCAGTGGAACGTGATGCAAGTATGTAGGAATTCACTTTTACATATATAGAACTTTTAGTCACCTGAATTATATCTCAGGTAAAATTTAGCATAAATTATCATGTACCAAGGAAGCAAGGTGTACCACCCACGAATATGTCATGTCTACACCAAGAGTGGAAAGTGATGCAAGTATGTAGGAATTTACTTTTACATATATAGAACTTTTAGTCACTTGAATTATATCTCAGGTAAAATTTAGCATAAATTATCATGTACCAAGGAAGCAAGGTGTACCACCCATGAATATGTCATGTCTACACCAAAAGAACTTGTGAGTATTGTGTTGTTGTTATTAACATTCGTGTAATTGGCATGTGCGGCCTGCATTTAAGAGATCGATATTACTTGATTTATTTTATAATAAATCTACCATTGTAGTTAAAATTCAGAACCTTTTTAGTGTACATGAAGTATTAAGTGATTATGAAAAGCAACACCAAGATGCAAACTATGAGAAATTTTCATATTTAAAAAAAATTGATTAATCGCACCTTGAGAGAATTATGGTCAGATTGGAGGATTCATTAAGTAGGTATTAATTCCTACTGCTATATTAAAATCCTTATAACCAAGTCATTAAGGCCTACATAGCTATTTACCTTAAAACAAATGGTGAGGCAAGTTCAATGCCATAGGATATTATATCTATGGTGAGAATGGTGTGATGATGATAGAATAATCACCCACTCTAGAATGTTTATAGGATAAAGAACAGTGGATATAGTAAAATTAGCAAGCTATAACAATTAATAATTACTATTATGACAAATGTTATGCACAAATTGTAGTAAGCTACTATGGCTATAGATGAGGACTTACCTTGTTAGGTGCTGACAATGAGAAAACATGCCCTATTGGTAGGATATGGTTAGCAGATTATTTTGAACATGTTATGAGAATATTGACTAAGAAAGATTGTGAGAATTTTAAACATTGATGTAATTGAAATATATCATGATGATATTTTCATCATCGATGGCTTCAATACAAGAATTCCATGTTTGCAACATTATTTTGTTGTTGTATGATACATATACTCATGCATTGTCATGGATTGTTTGGAATATTGTTATCATAACCCTGGTTAAGGGGTCATCAAGATAAACTTTTTGTGGAAATAATCATGCAAAACTCTACACATAATAATGAGGCATATGAATTTTCCATGTAAACACATGGGTGTACAATATTATAACCGTATAACAATATTGTAGTTATCATTTGGTTTATGAAATGTGTCAACCATCCATGGCATGAAAGAGTCTTGAGTTTAATGAATTGTTGGAATTATAATGCAGCCCATGGTAAATTCAGGTTAACAACCTTAAATATGTGACCATCTGAATCCCTATAAAAGGGGAGTAATCTGCAGAAGAAAAGAACATGATTGACATAATCATCACATTGGTAAAGTATAATGCATAGTGGTTAAGTTGTTGAAACATAAAAAGGGAAATAGTAAATCACCCTAGATAAATGATTTAAGAATGAAGTATTAAGCCAACAATTATTAACTATGAGCTAATATCTACCTATGATGAAAATATGCATGAATACATATTATATTATGAATATTGTGTTACAACCACATGTAATCTAAGAATGATTTACACTTGATAAAACCTTCTCTCATTACATAAATGAACCATGCTCATACAAATTCCTTGTCAACTTAACATAGTTATTTTAATTGCTAGGAAAATATAAACAAATGTTTGGTATGATACTAACATGGTAGAAAATATGTGGACAAAGGTTTTTTCATGCAGGTAATACCATGGGAATGGTATGATGGGCTATAACACAGGTGGTAATATGCAAAAACATATGCTATGAGGTTGAAAAATTAAATGTGTATTAGTGTGTATAATGTACCTTATGTACAAGTATGCATAGTGTCATTGGATAGATGTCTAGCTAGGTAAACAAACATGGAGGTTACTCAAAATAAGGAATGTAAGTTTGGTAAAAGTAGCTATGGTTAGTCGTAGTTTGGCATACATCCAATTACAATGAATATATATATGATGAATATATATTGTTATGTGAACTAATATGTTATGACCTTGCAGGCATATTAATGTGGAAAATATGCTAACGGATGTATTTTATGTAGAGAGACTGCAGGAACCTAGTGTTCGACAAGAACACAAACACTTGAAATATTGCAAGTCCAAGATATGCATTCTTCAGATAAAATAAATGATAAGCAATAACTGTTTTAATAATATTAAGTAACAGATTATGATATATATCATAGCTAAAATTGTGCATCTATAAATTCTCACAAATGCTTTGACAATAATGTTACACGTAGCTGTGAAAGGAGAGCACTCCTTGAGACCGATGTACCTATGGAAGGAGATGTTCTTGGAGCACTCCTTGTGACCGATGTACATTGGAAACATTTCATCAAATGGCAAAGCCATGAGGGTTGTTGATTCTGAAACCAGCTACCTGTGAATGAGGACATGATGCAGTGATACATCGAGGATAGTGTAAAATTTAAGGAGGGTAGCATTTAACACTCCTCCCTTGTGTACTAAATTATTGTGTACCAATCTAAGTTAAATTTAGGTGTGATATCCTCCCTTGTGTGGTAAATTATTGTAAACATAAGTTGCGCTAAAGATAATTCTGTTATCCTCCCTTATGTGTTAAATGATTATAAACCTAAGGTGAGGGAAGCTAAGTGTGATACCCTCCTTTGTGGGTTAAACTATACTAAAACTAAGTTGAGGAAATCTAGGTGATATGTAATATGAAAAGAAAATGAGTTATTAAATAAATTAATAAAATAAATCACTGGGTGGAGCACGAAGAGAGATGATATTCTTTCCAAAACCCATGAGGAATGGGATAGAGATGAATCTTTCACGATAAGCTTCTAGATCGGATTCTAGATAAGCTTGGATGGAATGGATATCCATTGAATGGATGGGAAATAAAGACCCATCAGATGTAAAATATTTTTGGGAGATAAAGGCAAGATTTTATGAGGAAAAGCCTTGTGGGAGAAAAAGATGAGATTTTTCGGAAAAGACCTAGTCAAATGGAAAAATCCATAAAAGTTGGATGCCACTATTGGTAACTAAATCATGGAAGAGTGTATTAAATACCTAGTGCATTGATCAATTGAGGGAAGCTGATCCTTGGCAAGATCTTCGGCTCTGGGGGAATCATAGGTGATTCATGGTTGGGTGGTGGTGCTCCTCCCTCCAAGTAAAGTTTTAGTTGGTGTCAGATGCGTGGCATGTTTTTATGATGATTCTTACTCTCTCTCTCTCTATGAAAATTCCAGTTTGTTTATGATAATATTTTATTAAATCTTTGTTATTGTTCCAATTATTTTTATGAAATGGTTTCTTAAGTTTACTCACCATGATAATGTTTGAATGAATTACATGGGTTTGTGTACTAATAAAATTATTGGGATGTTAAATCCAACAATTCAGAGATATGGATTTCTTAATTTCCTCTTTTATATAAATGATGGATTCAATAATAAATATAACTGTCATGTGCTCTCATATGCATATCGACATTGTTAAGGTTATCTTTGCAATGATAAGAAAGAGTAGCATGCTTTAGTGTTTTGTAGATGTTCATGCATGTGGAACAATTATGGAATGGTGTCTCCCATAGTATTATCAAGTGTTCAACATTGTCTATGTCGTGCATAATGAAATTAGATGCTCCTGCATGCAATATAAGGAATTAATGGTACATCTTTTTAGTTATGCATATATGGGTCAGTAAGATATCCAATGAAATTGACTTGCATATCACCAGGTTTTTGAGAGTACCTAGTGTGTGTATGAGATACGTTACCTATATAATGCATGATCTAAGATTTGTATTTAATTAACCAATTCATTATGCATGATGGAAACAAGACCTATAATAATGATGGATGATCATGATAATAGAGTTTAATTAATATCGTTGATGTAGGTAAGGAAATTATTATAGGTTGCATGTTATGGTTAGTTCCATCTCCATCTACTAAATCACGTTTACTAGAAATCACAGACATAAGCCTTGACAATAAGGTTAAAAGACGATACCTGAATGACTCTATTCTTAAATTGATAATTATTGTCGAGTTTGTTATAGAATTACTAATGATGTTCTAAGGGCAGGGTAAAGATATTGTTGCTAGTATTGCATCTTAACAATTAAATATAGAAAAAATAAATAAACCTTACAAATTGGGAGCTTAGGAGCTAGATTCCAAGGTAGGATAAGGAGGTCCATCACAACTTGGAAATATATATTATGTGTTTTTCTATTTGAATTTGTATTTGTGTTTCATATTTCAAAATTTAAAATTGTATGTTTGCTCATTTAAATTTGTATTTTAGGTATTCTTTAAAATTGCATATATGTAACACCCCTCCCTTGTAAGTAAAACTTTGCTAACCTAAGCTGAGAAAAGGTAGGTCTAACATGTAACATGAAAAGTAAATACCTTATGAAATAAATAAAATAATTAATCACTTGGAAAAGAAAGGCACCAAGAGAGGAGATTCTTTCCAAATCCCTTTGGTGTATGGGAATCAATAATATTCATAATAAGACTTCTAGATCCAGATCTAGGTCAGATTAAGGGATTTGGAGATAAATATCCATTAAAATACTTAGCTAGAGAAAGATTCTAAGTTAAGGAAAAACATAAAAGCCTTGCCCAAGAAAAGGCAAGCTTTGATGAGCAAAATCGTCACGGGAGATAAAGGCAAGCTTTTCTAGGAAAGGCGTAGGAAAATGGATAAAAATATCCATAAAAGTAGGATGGCACTAACGGAAACCATATCATGAAAGAGGGTATTATATACCGAGGGAAGAGATCAACATGAGGCAATTGATCAATGAAAGGAAATCTCAGCTTAGGGTTGAACTAGAAGCAGACAGTTCTAGGTTGGGTGGCAGTGCTCGGTGTTCCATGTGATATTATTTTAATTTCTCTTATAGAATTCCATTGGATGGGATTTGTTGTATGTTTTTCCTTACCTTGTACATTGTCGAATTCTCTCAGCATATGTGTATAGCTACATGTGTGATCTTTGTGTAGAAAGATAATTGAATAATGATGCATGAAACAACTAGGTAGGATGAATAATTATGTTTTAAGGTTGCCATCATAGAGCTAGTGGTTTAGGTTATCCATGCTAGGCCTTTTACACTATGAATTCCATCTACTAAATTTCATCTTTACTATTTATTCACTATGGTTAGTATTGCATAAGATACGCCAATAGGACTACGAACATGTTATATCGAGAAGTTAACTATAGTGTATTTATGAAATGAGTCCATTAATCCTTGGGTTAAATCCTTAGAGGAACAGAACTTGACTGTAAGATCTTGAATGATCATGATTGATGCATTCCACTGCGATGTGATGTATGCATGTGTAGAATTGCGGGTGTTAAGTTTGTCTATGGGATGATTATATATGAACGCATATGACAACTATTGCATATTTAAGCCAAGTTAAATTTAGAGGAGGAACAAAATATGGGGTTTTAATATTGGATCAAGGAGGTATGTGACAAATGGTATGAGAGCTCTAAGTTCAAGTATTGTGGTCTAAGAAATAACCCACCTCTGTAGGGTATGAATGAGCTTTAGGTCCTAAATTAGGAAGTTGAATAAGCTTGGTGGTTTGTATTCTTCCTATAACACCTTTATGCTAAAGAAAAAAAGAAAAAAGGAAAAAAACTATGACAGATATATGCAAAGCTAAAGGCTATATTTTGCCCCACCTTGTGCATAGTAATAGGATCTACCCTATTACACATATACTCTAGCCCAACATATTCTCTGTGTATTCATATAACTTAGTCGACACACTCATGCTTTAATTTCATTAGTTTTAGACATAATAAGATTGTTAAAATGAGGAGACTTATAGCACAAGTCTATAGACATTAATATATGTACAATTAATAAGTTTCCATAAAGTAAAGTTTTTGTAAAAATTATAAATTCCTCTTTTTTTCTTCCCAAGCAAAAATAAGAAAATTACATTCGGACCTACTATATTATTCACACAAAGAAGTCTTTAGGGACCTAAAGTGTCTCTAGATAGATAAACATGGACAAGAAGTAAAATATGTGAGCATTTAAAAGAGTAGCTTAAAATACTCTACATAACTCAAATATTGAAAATTTTCTTACAAATAAAGTAGAACGGAGAATCATGGTAAATTGGGATGTTCTAAAATTAAAGACAATCGATGTAATTTCTTTTAGGAATCTGCTAAGATAATTTTACAAATAAAACCCCAATAACTGCCACTACTAACTTGCAATGAACTTCGATATCTTAGAACCAGAAAGTATGACTGATTGAACCATACATTGGGCTAATGAATAATTGTAACTTTGAATATTTGTGCAAATACATGGTCCTGACATAAGTATAAAATCATAATTTATGATTGAAATCAAACCGAAATTTCAGAGGAAATTTTAATAAGTTGCAGGGAGTGAATGTTTTCAAGCTGCATCCATGCAAGAATTTCCAAATCTTGCCATCACCTAAAGTGAACCGACTGCTTAATGTGATTAATATGACTTAAATATATTTTATGATTAACATAATATCCTCAATTATCCTAATGAGTGCAAGATGCATTCATGGTCACTGGCTCAAGCGCTAAGAAGACCTACAAAAGTGTAGTGTTAAAGGTGCACCACAAGAAATATGACATTCCAGTGATGCCATTTAAGATGCTCGGAATCTTTCTTACCAAGTTAAGAATGCCCATATGTTTAAATACTTGGACATCTCGTGCAATTCTAGAACCATGAATAGGCATGAAGCAAATATGGTGATTTCATATTTTGATTTCTAAGGATTATCAACAAGGAAGTCGAGACCCAATCTACCATATAAATGATATGAATATCGATGGCTAGGTGTTGTAAACCTTCTTGTTAATCTATTTGAAATGATCATTTTTTTTATCCGTAGTGAGTACTTCTCAATTTTAGAGAACCTTAGCCTCAGGGTTATTTCTTAGAAATGAAATAAGCATTCTCCAAAGTTACAAAAGTAGCTAGAAGTGCTAGAGATAGATCATGACCTTACAAAAAAATATCAAGACAATGAATGATACTAAAATACTTTGTCAAAATAGTTTATTAATGAAGCCAGATGTTCCTTTGCTACTAAATACAAATAAAAACATTCCAAATACATAAAATCCAATTTCTGGGTAATAGAATCACAACATGGATAAAACCACTTCCACATGCTTTCTTTTATGTAATAATGGGTTAAGTGATTGTGTGTGTCTACTCTGACCCTATAATAGTTTACTATGAGTGATGACATTGGGTTTTGGTAGCTTTCAGAAGTAGTGCATTTTATTGTTAGATTTCAAGCTAAAGAGGCACCTTCCCAACTAGGTTGTTGGATAAAATCCCATTAAGGGTTGTTGTTTCCCTTTTGGTCCCCTATAATGTCTTTTTTTGGCCCTATTCACTGATCTAGAGGTGTTTAAATGAATTTGGTGTTGGGGTAATTGTTATCGCTCACTACTCAAATAAGGATAAAGGGTGTCTTTAAAACCTAAAGCATTGAAATTGCATTCCATCTTGAAAAAAATAACCTTATTCACCTCAGGTAATCCTAATACTTGTAAAGGCCTTATGAAATTATGAGCTTCTTTCTGGGTGAAAAGATAATAACAACACGGGGTGTTCTTTAGGTCGAGGACAACTATCCCTTAGGTAGGCAAGTGAGTGAAGCTACCAAACTTGTAGCAAGACAATGATAACTTCTTGTGAGTGGTTATTCTCTTGTCTTCTGATGTAATTTGGATAACACTTATCCTTACTTGCACATAGACAAGTCACACTGGGAAAATCTTGTTCATCTTATCTTCTCCTATCTTAATTTATTCTCGCATGGAGGTTACAGAATGTCTGTTCAATTAGGAGTTCTTCGATATAAATACTCCTCATACCCATACGTTGGTATCAAATTTCATCCTCTTCGGTGCTAAAACTGTATTGCATGTATTTTCCTTTAGATTTCCTTTGAATTCTTCCATAGAGGGAGATATTGCAAGGTGTTGTAGTCGTTTAGTAAGGGAGGCTGAGAAATGTCCCTAAGGCCACTGTTGCAAAAATTTATATCTTGAAAGAGGAGAGCAGTGTGTTGTCAAAAATTTGGTGTCGTAATGGGCAAGGTTGAGCCATGTGTGGGGACTCACAATCCATAAGAGTCTCGGGGAAAGTGTTGGCTATGATCACAATGAGGACTCTCGCATAACCTTATTTTATGATGGCTTGCGCATAAGAGGAAATTTGCATGATTTTTCTGTTCGGTGTTTCAAGTATGGTTAAGGTATACTGCCTCACTTCATTGTAAACTCTTGCCAACTCTCCTTGATTTCATAACCATTCTCTTCATTCTTAGTCACAACCAGAAACAATGGCAATTTATGGATAACTTTTTGAGGGTGACCAATGATTTTTTCCTAAAGCCATTCTTCTGCATCATATGGGAGATAGGAAAACCATCTTCAATTACATAATCACCACATATGCTAGCCCTCCATCACTCTTTTAAACTTTGCTTCGATGTTATTATGCTCGGTTTGGGTAAAGAGGATTGAGGGTTTTTTAATGTTAATTGCCAAAGACATTACTTGCACTATTTAAATTTAAATAATGAATTGAGGAAGGAGGTTGACTGAAGTCCTTTTTTGATTAGGTTAAAATTATTGTACCTGGTTTGGGCGATTGGAAAATTTATTTTGTTGAGGATTTTTTTTAATTCATTGAATTATGAAAAAGAAAGTCTAGCCAATTTAAATATTGAATTGAGGAAGGACGCTAATAGAAGTAAATTAAGAATAAACTTAATTATTTGAACACCTAATGAAAACAAATAGAGAAATGTTTTGGTCAAATTAGCAATACAATCCAGTGTATCTCGAGGCATGAAATTTTCTCCAATCACAATGGCATGTTCGTAATGTTTGATGATGTGCATCTATGGAATGATCTCCTTATGAGGGATCTTAAGGGAAGAAATGTTGAAGTCTTACGAGATAAATAGAAAATAGAACAGATAAAATCACAAGTACAATTTCCATAGATCATGGTCAACAGCAATAAATATTTCAAATAAAAGTATATAAATGGACATAAATAAATTTACGTTTAATTAAGTGGGCTCCATCCTAAGACAATTTCTAATTTTTTTTTCATGGAAGACAGGTCATGGTATGAAGTACGAGACTATGTAATTTTATTATTGTGATGATTGGTCCATCTAGATGTAATGATGGAATTTGTTTTTGATATGGTTTTGGATGAGTCTTTTAATTCACCCTTAGTAAGAAAATGCTCCAAATATATACTATTGTAGGGAACTACATCTTACTAGGTTATTATTCATATATTTAATAGAAATATGTGTAATTAGTTGAACATGCATATTTTGGAACATAAAAGTTTCTTTGAGGAAATAGGCATCTTAATAATTATAAATAAAGTAGATAAGAGGCACAAATTATATTCCAATCTAGAAGGAACTAGGGTAAGAAGTGGTGAAGGAAATGCACAAATGTAGTACACCACATTGTATGCATGTTGGAAAAGACATCAATAAATTATGACTCTAATGCAAATGTCATTGGGCCTGACACCAAAATTGAATCTAGTGTAAATACATAATGGGAGTGTAAAACCAACACTTGGTGCTTCTCGATCCACTCCTCCTCCTCTCCCCTCCCCCTCCTCTGCCTTTGCATCTTCCTGCACCCTGTCCTCCTCCTCCTCCTCCTCCTCCTCCTCCCCAAACCACTCCTCCCCCCTCCAATACCTCCACCTCCACCACCACCACCTCTACTTCCTCTCACCTCCTCTACCTTCGCCTTCACCACCACCCCCTCTACCTCCTCTGCCCTCCTCCTCCTCCTCTTCCTATGCCTCCCGCTCCCTCCCTCCTCCTACTCCTCCTCCACTTCCTCCTCTACCTCCTTGTCCTTCTCATCCTCCTCAACCCCCCTCCTTATCCTACTCCTACCACCCCCCTTCCTCCCCCACCTCCTCCTCTGCCTCTACCTCCCCCCTCTTCCTCTTCATCCTCGTCCTCATCCCCCACTCCCCCGTCCTCCACAATCTCACCCCTCCTCCTCCTCCTCACCCCCTCCTCCGCATTTGCCTCTACCTCCCCCCTCCTTATCCTCCTCCTCCTCCTCCTAACTCTCCCCTTCCTCCTCATCCTCCCCCTTTGACTCCTCCTCCTCCTTTCCCCCTCCTCCTCCTCGATGTCCTACTCCTCACTCCCTCCTCTACCTCTACCTCCATCCCCTCCTCCTCCTCATCCCCCCTCCTCCTAATGCCCCCCCTCCTCCTCCTCATCTTCTTCCACCTCCACCTCCGACCGCTCATCCTCCTCCCCGCCTTCGCCCCCTCTGCCTCCTCGCCCCCTCCTCCCCATCTGCCTCCTCCTTCTACTACTCCTCCTCCTCCTCCTCCCACACCTCTGACCCATCCCCCTCCTCTACTTCACACCCACCTTTCCCTCCTCCACCTCCACCCCCCTCGTCTTCTGCCTCCCACATTGTGCCCCCTTCTCCTCCTCCTCCTCCTCCTTCCCCCCTCCTCCTCCTTCTCCTCATTCGCCTCCTCCTTTGTGCTTTCTTCTCCTCCTCCTCTTCCACCTCGCCCCCCCTCCTTCTCCTCCTCCTCATCCTCCTCTTCCTCAGCCCCCTCCTCCAACCTGTCCTCCTTTGCATACCCCCACCTCTCCCTCTCCTCTGCCTCCACCTCCAACTACTCCTCCTCCTCTCCCCCACCTCCCTACCCTCCTCTGACTCCACCTCCAACCACTCCTCCTCCTACCCACCTCCTCTACCTGTGCCACCACCCAATCCTCCTCCTCCCACCTCCTCCACCTCCTCTTTTTCCTCCTCCTCAGCCTCCACCTCCCCCCCTCCTCCTTCTCCTAATCCTACTCCTCGTTCTCCCCCTCTCATTCCTCATCCTCCTTCCGACCCCTCCTCCTCCTTCTCCTTCTCCGCCTGCCCTCTCCGTCCTCCTCCTTCTCCTTCTCCCCCTTCCCTCTCCCTCCTTCTCCTCTTCCTCCTCCCCTGCCCTTCCCCCTCCTCTTCCTCTTCCTCCTCCTCCTCTACCTCCTGCCTACCTCTTCCTCATCCTCATCCTCCTCCCCTCCCCTCCAGTCCTCCTCCTTCACCTCCTCCTAACCCCCTCCTCCTCCCCCGCTCCTCCTCCATGACCTCCTCCTCCTCCTCCCCTACTCCTCCTCTGCTTCCACCTCTGACCCCTCCTCCTCGATGTCCTTCTCCTCACCCCCTCCTCCACCTCTGCCTCCACAACCTCTTCGTACTCCTCTCCCCCATGT
>APFE030880628.1:0-12765 GCA_000404065.3 Pinus taeda
TCATGTTTGAATTTCATATGTGAATGGTTGTTTAAATTTCATAACTAACTTCCTTCTTTTATAACATAAAGATGATTTCTTTATAAGTCTTTGTCCATATACTGCTGCATTTCTTGGAATTGGTTGTTTTGCAGGACAAAGGAGCGAAAGGGACTTGAAGAAGGGTTTGGACCCTTGAGGAACTTCTCGAACGTAAGACCTGAGGTATGCCTTTCTTACTTTAGAATTTTCTTATTATAGCGTAATGGCTATGTGAATGTGTGTTTCTCTGTTTAGACAACTTTCAGTCTGTTAGGGTTTCCACCCAAAAGCCCTAGGGGAGAAAATCCCTCAACAAGAGGCATCCAGAAATTACTTGTCCATAGTCATTCAACCAAAAGGGGTGGCTGAAACCTTCCTAGTCACTAATTTTTATGGTCCTCAAAGAGTAAATGATAAAATGGGGTCGTTAGAGTCCCTCTCTGATGTCAGAGATAGACAAAATGGCATCCCCTGGATCTTGGGAGGGGATTTCAATATGATAAAATCTCTTTCTGAAAAGAAAGGAGGAACCAGAGTGCTAAACAAAGATTCGTCAGCATTTCAAGCGTTTACGGAGAACTTGAAATTGGTTGACCCAGACTCAGAGAATGGCCTATTTACTTGGAACAACAAAAGAGGAGGGGATGCCCAGGTAGCCTCCAAGTTAGATAGGTTCTTGGTATCAGAAGAGCTTATGCTTATAAACGATGGAATCATAGCAAGAATTCTTCCATTTGGTGGCTTGGATCACTGGCCGATATAGGTGGAAATGAAGGGTTTGGATTCTCCAAGGAAAAAAAACCTTCAGATTCGAAAATATGTGGCTTTCCCACCCAGGCTTCCTGAGTAATATCAAAGAGTGGTGGAGTGAGGACTTATAGATCCAAAGAACTAAAATGTTTCTCCTTCACAAGAGACTAAAGCATATTAAGAGAAAACTCAAAAAATAGAATAGGGAGGATTTCGGGATCCATTTTGTGAACAAGAAATCGATGGAAAGGAAATTGCAGGAACTCAACTAAAAACTGATCCATGAAGGCTTTAACAATGATATAAATGAATAGTCTGACAAACAGCACCAGGAGTGGGAAAATCTATGCGAAAAAAGAGGAGATATTCTGGAGACAAAAATCCAAAGTGCAATGGCTCAAAGAAGGGGAGCACAATACAAGGTTTTTTCATAGATCTTCCATGGCCAATAGGGCATCCAAAAGAATCTTGACAATAAGGGATAAAGAGGGAGAGACTCAAAATACTCATAAGGAAATTGAAAAAGTTCTTGTGCAACATTTTCAAGACATTGCTTGAGAAAACAATCCAGACAAGGAAGATTCCATAAAGAAAATTACTAGATACATCCCTAAGCTGGTGTCTAGAGAGGACAATTTCAACCTAAACAAACTAGTGGCTGAAGAGGAGGTTAGCGAAGTTCTCAAAGATATTTAGAATGGAAAAGCACCAGGCCCCGATGGTTTTAATGTGGATTTCTTCAAAGCTCGTTGGGATATAGTTAAACTGGGTATTGTAAATGTTGTGGAGGATTCTAGGGTCAATAGATCTATCCTGAAAGCCCTCAATACCTCCTTCATCTCCCAGATTCCCAAACAGGTTTCGGCTCAAACAACAGATAAGTATCGACCCATAGCTTTGTGCAATGTGGTTTACAAGATTATATCCAAAATAGTGGCTAACAGACTCAAACCTCTCCTTCCTAAACTAGTGTCTGAGGAGTAATCTGGATATGTGCAAGGTAGGCAAATTTTGGATAACATTGTTCAATCTCATGAGGTGGTTCACTCTCTTAAAAGAAAAAAGTAAGTGGGAATGATCATGCAACTAGATATTGCTAAAGCGTATGATAAGGTCAATTGGGGATATATCAAGAAGATACTCACAGCCTTTGGGTTTGATCACAACTGGATAAGATGGGTAATGACTCTGGTAACTACTTCCAACTTTTCTATCTTGGTTAATGTCTCTCCCTTCGTTATCTTCTTTCCCACAAGAGGCCTGAGACCTGGAGACCCGCTATCTCCCTTTCTCTTCATCCTCATGATGGAAGGATTGGGTAGGGCTATCAAGCAAGCCAAAAATATGGGCAAACTCAAGGGTCTTCAAGTATCGGAGAATGGACAGACTCTTACACACCAACAATTTCTAGATGACACCATGCTGCAAGGTATTCCCACAGTCAAAGAAGTGGTTGCCTACAAAAAAATCCTCAATTCTTTCATAAAGGCTTCAGGTATGGAAGTTAATCTCACCAAATAAAAAATATTCTTTTTTAATACTAACATTGCTATTCAAATGAATATCTCAAGAATCCTAGGCTTCCAAAGGGACTCCCTCCCCTCAAAATATTTGGGATTACCTCTCACAGACAAACCCATGCTTAAAAGTATTTTGGATCCTATGATAATTAAGTTGGAGGATAAAGTTAAAAAATGGACCTTCAGAGCCTTGAACTTGGCGGGTAGATTAGTTATGATCAAGACAGTTCTTCAATCCATCCCGATTTTCATGTTATCTTCCCTTCCAGCTCCCAAAGGAGTCTTAGAAAAAATCAGAAACATTCAAAGGGATTTTCTGTGGGGCAAGGAGGAAACAAGGGAGAAATGGGCTTTGGTTTCCTGGGATAAAATCTAAAACCCAAAAACCATGGGGGTTTAGGCTTAGATGATATGGAGATTCTAAATAAAGTTCTAGGAGCCAAGCCTTGGTGGCGATGGGTGCAAGATCCAAGAGCCCTTTGGGCAAGGGTCTGGAAAGCAAAATATGCCAGCTCTTGGCACACTACTAATCTCATCAGAATGTCGGGAGATATAAGGGGCTCTAGTATCTAGAACAGGGCTTGGGAGAATAGAAATATAGTGTAACAACATAGTTTCTTGGAAATCAGAGATGGGGAGCATGCACTCTTTTGGGAGGATGAATGGCAACAAGAACTGGTGTTTTTAAAGGAGGACTTCATAAGCCTAAAACAAGAAACCGATTCCCAAGTATTTCACAAAGTTAAAGATTTTTGGATCTTCGCCCAGGGCCAGGACAATTGGAGAAATTGGAGCAACATTGATTGTAGAAATAACAGCCTAATAACAACAAAAGCAAAAGAACTGAGAGGCATTTTAAAATAGAGGATGATCATGGTCACAGAGGAGCAGGATCAACTGAGATGGGGTAATAACAATAAAGGCACCTTCAATCTCAAAGAAGCAAAGTATATTCTCCTGGGGCTGGAATCCTGTGTTCCAGAAAAATCTTGGAGGCAACTCTGGTCTCTTCAAGGATGGATGAAAATCAAGCTCTTTATGTGGCTGGTGCACCTTAAGAAAATTTTGACTTGGGACAATATTAGGAAAAGGGGCGTCTTGGGTCCTTCTAAATGTCAGCTCTATGAAGAGCAAGAGGAGACTATGGAGCACATCCTCAACGGTTGATCTTACACCAACTGGTTATGGAATTCCTTCTACAACATATTCCAACAATTAGATAGGGACAAAGAGAGTATCACAAACACCCTAAATAATTGGAGAAGGAGCTTTTCAGAGAATGTGGTGATTAATCAAGCTTGGGCTTTCACACCAGGATTCATAATCTGGAATGTGTGGAAAGAAAGAAATAAGATGATCTTGAAGGAGGAAAAAGAAAACCCTCAGAAGCTATATGATTTGATTCTAAAGCAAATTAAGGAAACTGTCAGCACCTCAGTGTGCTATAGCCCTGTTATCACTTAGGTTGTTCCGCAAAAGTTGTAGAAAAGGGAATACGGCCGAGGTAACCACAGATCAATCTTTTAGACACAGATTCTAGCCCATCTGATTTCAGCTTATAAATTGTTCCATGGTTAATTACCTTTCCCTGTAGTACCCCCCCTATTAAAGAAACCATATCCAGCAGTTTATCCTCATAGACTCCATAGTCCAATGGACTGAACTTCTTAGATTTACACCCCTGTTCTGTTGAAAATCATCATCCAAAAACCAAACAAATACCTGTACTTAACTAGCCTAATATAACTCAAAACAAAGCTAAATAAAAAAGAGTAAGCCCTCTCTGGGTGCAGATTGGCTAGAAGTTGTGTCTAAAAGATTGGTTTGTGGTTACCTCGGCCGTATTCCCTTTCTTGGGAGCTTTAGGGAACAACCTGAGTGATAACATCAATGGCGACTCCACTGGGGAACCGAATAAATATTTGTTACTACTCTCTATTTTCTAAAGCTACAGATGGAGCTTGAAGTTAGCCAGGCA
The DNA here is from genome assembly GCA_000404065.3 of Pinus taeda. Taxonomy (NCBI): domain Eukaryota; kingdom Viridiplantae; phylum Streptophyta; class Pinopsida; order Pinales; family Pinaceae; genus Pinus; species Pinus taeda. The sequence goes on from APFE030880628.1 coordinate 4,270, forward strand.
ACCTTTGAAACCGTTTATGTTATGCAATTACAGGAGTAAATAAATGCTACTTCAGTCTATCTCCAGTCTAGTTTTAGGCTTTAAACAACTGTCTCAAAGGCTTGATGAGTTTCCTTGTTTCAAACACATTTGAAGGAAAATTCAAGCTCCTATATTTCATAAAGCTTCCTTCAAAATATTTTCAAAACTTGTATTCTTCAAATATTTCCAGAAAATACCAAAAAATAGATCTAGAAGCTAGATCCAAAGAAAAAGGTCCGTTATACCAGGTCAAACCCTGACCCAAATCCCCCACTTATCTTTGAAAATCCTAATTTAATTCCTAAGAACCTTAGAGGCCAACAAAATCGTACCCAATCTGAGCTTACTCCTACAAAAACAACAGTCCTTTCTGCCATTACTACTGCTTCCCCGAGTTCTTCATCCACACCTCAAAGCATCCTTTCCATTCCTCCATCCACTGCACATATTTCCACTGCTGTCCATGTTCTTCCAGCTGTCGCATTTCTTCCTGTTGTCCCATTTGTCTCTGTAAATATGGCAAACATATATGCTCCCTTGCAATTACCTACAAATCCAGGGGCTATGCCTCAAGATTATCAAAGCAAAATCACTTATTTTGATGGTACTAGTACTTACACAGCTCAACAACACACAAAGAAAATGCAAGATTATTTCGAAAACTATGAGATTGATGATGATGATGTGAGGATGAAGATCTTTGTTCAAAGTTTAACAGGTGATGTAAGGACCTGGTTTAGGGCACTCCCTTCCAACACTATTGCTGACCTAGATGTCCTTTATCAAACTTTTTTGAACAGATGGGAAAAGAAGAAGGACCCCCTGCACATCCTAATTGAATATGAAAACTTGAAAAGAGGCCCACAAGAAAGTGTCCAAGATTACTGTGCTATATTTAACAATGTTTACAATGTTATTCCTCGGAACCATAAACCTCCACCAGACTTGGCCCTGATCAAATTCCCTGATGGATTTGATTCTGACATGCCTTACCAGCTCAGGGAAAGGGCTCCTCCAAGCTTAGAAGGCATGCAGAGAATAGATGTCAGTGTAGAGGCCAAATTTATTTCTAAACGAGCTCGAGCTAAAGCTAAAAGGAGAACACCTTTCAAAGAAGAACCCTCTGTGTTTGAACAAAAGTTGGATGCAATTATTAAAGGAATGGATAGATTGGGTGATAGAGTAGAGACAATTGAGAGGAAATCATCGTGGGAGGTCAACCAAATAACACCGGAAGAAACCCAAACTTTAGAAAAAATCAAAATCCCAATGCCGAAAAGGCTGGCCCTGACCAAAACATCAGACCTCCATTTCAGGAAAACTATGCTGAAGCTTCAACTTCTAGTGAACCAATAGAGGACCCTCACATTAACTTAATGGGACTAAACAGTGGACAACAAATCTTTTTGACCCAGCATGATCAAGAGGATCATACTTTAAATCAATTCCAAACCCAATCAGGAGAGTCATTTGACTTTAGAGAAGGTTATGATGCAGCTATCTATGAGGTTCATAAACAATATAAATTGAGAAGGAGAACGATAGATGTCCCTGAACCCAACAAGCAGAAGGATACCAAGCAGCCTAAAAAAGCAAAAGTTAATACTTCCCCCATACAACTCTCTGCTAGTACAGACCTCAATCCAAAGGAACCAACAATTGAGGACATATCAGACAGCCAACCATCGAAAAATCAGCCTTCCACCTCCTTTCCTCCCAAAGAAAATGCAAATAAATCCCCTGAAATTAATGTTAAAGTAGATCTAGTTCTTAACAACACTCTTGATAAAGGAAAAGACATAGAAAACACAACAGAAAAAGAAAATCTTGCTGCCCAAAATGCCAAAGTCCAAATAGAGAAACCTTTCAATCTTGAAACCAAAATAGGCAAGTTAAAAATAGCCATTCGACTGTCTGAATTGGCTAAACATGAGGTCTATAGAGAACAAATCAGCAGGTCACTTCAAATTTCAGAAAACAGAGATGTAGTGAATGTTCTAGATGACCAGCTAGAATTAATTTTTGGCCCGGAAGTAAATGGTAAATCAGTAGATGGAGGAGTTCCTCCTTTCTATGTTAGCCTAAACATTCACAATAAAGTGCTTCACAATGCAATATTTGATTCGGGAGCTTCCCATAATCTAATGCCCAAATCTGTGATGGAAAAGTTGGACCTGGATATCATAAGGCCATACAAGGACTTGTTCTCTTTTGATTCTAGCCAGGTCAGGTGTGTAGGCCTAATTAAAGACTTATGTGTATCTCTGGTACAATACCTGGCCAAGACTATTTTAATGGATGTAGTGGTAGTTGATATCCCACCAAAATATGGAATGTTTTTGTCTAGATCTTGGGGTGCAAAACTCCAAGGATCTCTACAATTGGACATGTCTTATGCTACCATCTCAGTCTTTGGTCAGCCAAAGAGACTGTACCGGGAAACGTTGATGAAATATGCGGTTAGTAGTCAAGAGAAACCCCAAAATTTCCCCATTTATTCCATGCATTCTGATATGGACTCTTTCATCCTATACAATGCTGAAATTTGTCCCAAAACTAATGTCAAGGTTCTAGAATCAGCACCAGGAAGAAGCATAAATGAAGAATTTATTGCTCAAGATCTAGAAATTGCGGAAATAATTGACATAACAAACACACAAGGGAAACCACATGAGTTTGAAAATCCAAATCTGCCCACTAAGCAAGTTTTTAAGACTCCTGATGCTGGATGCAAGCAAGAAATCCTATGGTATCTAGATTTTGATGGATCTGTCAACAAACTAGGAGTAGGGGCAGGGATTTGGATACATAACATGCAAAATGACCATGCTGAAGGACATGCATACAAGCTGAATTTTAGATGCACAAATAACATGGCTAAATATGAAGCCCTTCTGCTAGGACTCAAATTGGTCAAAAATCTGGGGACATCTAGGATATCAATATTGGGAGACTTTAATTTGGTTATGCAACAAATGAAAGGAAACTTTGTCACAAATGACCTTAGGTTAATAGCTTACAAAGGGACAACAATTGAAATACTCAATACCTTTCTAGAATCACAGCTTACCAAAATTTCAAGAAACCACAATTTGCATGCATACAGTTTGGCAACATTTTCCAGCACTTGTAAGCTGCCATTTGAGCATAACCATCATTTTACTGCTGAAATTAAACACAGGCCGACTGTTCCACACAATGTAAAAAATTGGCAGGTGTTTGACAGTGACACTCAAATCAATAATTTCTTGACTTTAAAAGAAGAATTTTCCAGTACAAATATAGACACAAGCACCATTTCTGAAACTGATCAAATGGACAGGATTGAAACTCATGTTTTAGCTGAAACAACAGATCAGATCTTACATCCAACTATCTTTACCAGCAAAGAATTACAAGAGCTTAAACAAATTGACTTTGAGGAAAATGCTGAAGGAGAGTCTGAAGTGATTGATTTAAAGGATAATTTTTTACCCACAAGCCTGACTCCTCTGGAGGACATTTTTTACTGTAATGATATCCCAAGAAAGCCAAAAATGTAGCCATTAAATGTAGAAATTGAGGACTGTAATATAGGAACTATAGAAAATCCTAAGATGATAAAATTTCCCAAAGCCTTACATCTTGACCAAAAGCTGAAATATATTGAAGTGTTCAAAGAATTTCAAGATGGCTTCGCATGGAGTTATGAAGATCTCAAGTCTTATGATACATCTGTAATTCAGCATACCATACCTCTCAAAGAAAATCAAAAGCCTTTCAAACAAAAACTTAAGAGGGTTAACCCTATGCTCCTTCCTCTCATTAAAAAAGAAGTGAATGTATGAAGTTGGAATAATCACACCCATTAGATTCTCAGAATGGATTTCAAATCTAGTGCCCACTAGGAAGAAAACAGGAGAAATAAGGCTGTGTGTTGATTTGAGAAATCTGAACAAAGTCTCTTTAAAAGACCACTATCCCTTACCCAAGATGGATCATATTTTACAAAGGGTAGTGGGTGCATCTAGAATTTCACTGCTAGATGGATTCTCAGGCTTTAATCATATCCTAGTTCACCCTGATGATCAAGATAAAACTACTTTTACAACACCGTGGGGAACCTTCAAGTATGTAAAAATGACTTTTGGACTCAAGAATGCAGGGGCAACATTTCAATGAGAAATGGACATAGCCTTTGCAAAAGAGATTCATGATTTCTTGGTCATATATATGGATGACCTTACTGCATTTTCTAAATCAAATCAGGAACATTTAGAACATCTCAGACAAGTGTTTATAATCTGCAGAAAATATGGTATATCACTAAATCTAAATAAATCATTGTTTGGCCTAGAAGAGGGTAAACTGTTAGGTCACATAATCTCAAAAGATGGCATCAAAATTGACCCAGATAGAATACAAGCCATTTTACAAGTTCCTCACCCTAGGAATATCATAGAATTGCAAGCCTTCCTAGGGAAAATCAATTTTTTAAGGAGATTTATACCCAACTTGGCTGAACTGATAAGATTGTTGAATAACATGCTGAAAAAGGATTCCAAAGTAAAGTGGATAGTAGAAGCTAAGCAAGCCTTTGAAGAAATCAAAATAGCTTTAAGCAAAAAACCAGTCCTTACAAGCCCAAAATTTGACAGAGATTTTATAATCTTTTCCTTTGCATCTGAACATACTATTGCTGCTGTCCTTTTACAAAAAGATGACCAAGGATGTGAAAAACCCATAGCTTTTTTCAGCAAAGCACTCCGAGATGCACCACTTAAGTACCAAATCATGGAAAAACAAGTTTATGCACTTGTCAAAGCTATTAAGGACTTTAGAGTTTATATATTATACTCTCATGTAATAGCTTATGTGCCAAACACTGTTTTCAAAGATATCCTAATGCAAGAAGGAATAGAAGGCAAAAGGGGCAAATGGATAGCTAACATTTTGGAATATGACATTGAAATTAAACCAACAAAGCTGATAAAAGGACAAGGATTAGCTAAACTTATGACTGCAACCAACTTTCAAGTCCTTGACATCAATGAAATGAATAGGAGATGGCGACTCCACAGATCAATCAAGCCTTTTTACAATCACCTTGGTATGCTGATATAATTTATGTATTGTTAAACCTCGAGGCTCCTCTAGGGTTGTCCAGAACTAAAAACAGATTGATGAAAATGAAAGCTTCAAATTTTTTTATTATAGATAAGGTTTTATTTTGGAAAAATCATGAAGGCATTTTACTAAGCTGCTTAACAAAAGATGAAACTGACAAAGTGCTAAAATAATTTCATGCAGGGGACTATGGTGGACATTTGTATTGGAAATCAACTGCGGATAAAGTCCTAAGGGCTAGATTTTATTGGCCCACCCTCTTTGCTGATGTAAAGAAATTTGTAACTTCTTGCCATAAATGCCAAATCTTTGAAGACAAGAGAAAGCTTTTACCTTTACCCCTCAAGCCAATTTCCATAGAAAGACCTTTTTAACAGTGGGGTCTAGATTTCATTGGGGAAATTCACCCTTCCTCTTCTAGCCAGCATAAGTGGATTTTGACAGCCACAGACTACTTCACTAAGTGGATAGAAGCCATCGCTTGTAGGCAAGCCAATGATTCAATAATCATGCAATTCCTAGAAACCAATATCCTATCTAGATTCGGTTATCCGGAAAAAATTATAACTGACAATGCTACTGCTTTTAAATCCAAAAGAATGATCAATTTTTGTCACAAATACCACATTACCTTAGGCCACTCCACAACCTATTACCCTCAAGGTAATGGTCTAGCTGAATCATCCAATAAAAGCTTGATCAACATCATAAAGAAAGTATTGGAGGAAAACAAGAAAAACTGGCATAAGAAGCTTATCAATGCACTTTGGGCAGATAGGTTGACTACAAAGAGATCCATTGGAACAAGCCCCTATAAATTGATTTATGGAATGGAGGTTGTATTCCCTTCATCTTTGGGAATCCCTGTGATAAAATTGCTGCAAGAAATACAAGCAGAGCCCAATGACATTCAGACAAGAATCAATCAAACAATTCATTTGCAGCAGACTATAGAAAAATTGTATCAAAGATCTCAAATTCTACAAGAAAAACTAAAGAAGATATTTGACAAGAGGACAAAGGCAGAATATTTTTTCATAGGATACAAAGTACTGAAATGGGATTCTAGAAGGGAAGATAAAGGAAAACATGGGAAGTTTGACTTCCTATGGAAAGGACCTTTTGCTATTCAGGCTACCCAAGGAAACAACACCTACTTTTTGAAAAACCTGGATGGTACAGAAGCAGAAGAAGGACCGATCAATGGTCGGATGCTCAAACATTATTTTGATCCAATTTGTTGAGATGACAAGACTTTAACTTGTAGATAAAAATGGTTATTTTCTGCAGTTTATTACAACAATTAGATAGGTAGGGATATGCGGCAAATTTTTGAGAAAAAGTCAAGGAATTGTGCCACCTTTTTTTATTACATTTTGATTTTATTAGAAGAATTGAAGAAGGAAACTTGGGAGCTGAAAACATGATGGAAAACACTCAGACAAACTGCTAAAATAGGGCTGCAATTGTTTGAATGAATTTATGAAATATATATATATGTTGCAGAGGCACAGTTTTGTTTGCAGCAAAAGGAAAATTTCAGAATACAGCAAGAATTGAATATAAGGCCATCTGACCTAATGTTTTTGGCTTTTCACCTGAAAATCCATCCCCAAGTGGTGCCACTGTTAGGTTCCTATACCAATAGGTGTCATATTTCATGATTGGCTGTTGAAGGGCCAAATATGTTCATCCCTTACATGCTGCAAAGGTTCCATATTTTCAAAAAAATAAAAAATAAAAAAAAAAAACGAAAAGAGGGTGTACCTTAAAAGAAAAATCAAAGGGCAAAAACAATGAATTGGTCAAAGAGAAAAAAAATGAACCCCAAAGAAAAGACCAGGAAAGTGTGCTAGCCCAAAATGCCACTAGTATCCTATTTTTGCAAAGAAGTTCAATAAGTGCACCAGTGACTTCTGTCACACCTGATGGATGCCTAAACAACTTAATCTTGGGCAGTCCATGTTTAAATTTCCTGTTTTAGAGGTAGAGAATGAAAGTTGTCCAAACTGTTCAATCTTGGTAGGTGATTAGCTAGGTAGAGAAGCAAGGGTGCTCAACAGCAAAATCTGAGCCCCTGGAAGAAATAAGGGCAGACTTAGATAGGGTGGTAGCTAAAAGAAAAGAAGAGAGTAAGGGTTTGCTAGTTCAAATGCACCCAATCAAAGAGAAGAAAAATGCTAGGCAAAGTAGGCAGGGTAGGCAGTTTTGATGTTGCAGACTAAGACTTGCGATAAATTTTGTCTCTCAAAGTGTTAAATCTACTCCTATCACAAGTGCAAAGTAGATTCCTTTGGAGCAGCTCAAGCGAGGCATGTCTAACTCCCCTTCACACTTCTCCCCTAATCATTTACTAATCTCCCCCAGTAATATTAAGATCTGCTTAATATCACTAAGCCATCTCCCCCAGTAATATTAAGATCTACTTAATATCACTAAGCCACCCATTCCATTTCGTCGATTTCCTAAGTAAAATCCCAAATTTTGCTTAGAAAAGTGGTCATCTTTCTTGTAAATGACTTTTTCTCCTTTTTAGCCTAAGTTTTTTAACATCATAGCTTAGCGCTTTCCATTTCTTCGAAAAATCAATACTAACTTTTAACTTTAATATATAAATCCCGCTTTATACCCTTCCCCGTATTTAGGTATAAAAAGCCCCAACATTTAATATATCCCCGCCCCGGTTGAAATATAACCATAAACATGTTTTGTCGAGAATTAATAAGTTTACTTGAAACTTATTAAGAATCCCCCTCCCTGCACCCTAAGGAATTAAACAACATCTGGTTAAATAATAACCAAAACCCCGAGCTCTTAACCCATAAAACCGCGCCCATTCGACCTTTCGTGATGCGATCTAATCGCAAATTGCAAATCGTACTTTCACCCTGTCGCCTTCGTTTTCCCCTTTTAAACTTCCGCGATGCGATTCCACGATGCGATCTAATCGTGTATCGCATATCGCATTATCGCATGCATTCAAACCTTCACCCTTAACCTCCTGCTATGCGATTCCGCGATGCGATCAATCGCAAATCGAAAATTGCAAATCACATGCATATAAAGACTCCAAACCCCTTGTCTTCCGTCGGTGCAATATCGCGATCTCTCCTCGGCCGTTTGATCTTCCTTTTGCCCCTTCAGATCATAGAAAATTTTAGGGGCGAATGTTCGCCCTTTGGCGAAATTAAGGGGTTTTAAATTTTTAGTGGGCGAATATTTTGTATCATAGTACATTTTTACAAATCACCTCAAATAGCCACCTTATTTTAAGGGAGAGGGTAAAAAAGGCAAATTTAGCCCTTGAAATTAGGAGTTACAACCTTCCATTCACCCATTTTCAAGAATAGGTTTTATTTAAGTGAATCC
>APFE030880630.1:4168-16726 GCA_000404065.3 Pinus taeda
ACAGGTCTTGCATATTTTTCTATATAGATGTGGTGGGTGCATAATTGAGGATCAATCCCTTTCATATCAGGGTAATCCCACGCAAATGCTCCTTGATATTTTTGTAACAGATTAAGGAGGTTTGTTTCTTGGTCCGGTGTAAGGTTGGCATTGATATTTAGAGTCTTACCTGGTTCAATTTCCACTACTTTACTATTGGCAACGACAGTCACTGGTATTGTTTGGTCATGTGCATCTTTCAAAGGGTCTTCTTCTAGCTCACTATCAAACGCTGCTTCTATCATGAAACACTGTGTGTGAGGTCTAGATTTAGTTTGACTAATGAAATTATTGATGGCATCATCTTCTGTTTGGTCCTTAAAATCTAAAGCCTTCTGTACAGTCAATGGGGATCTGATATTGTTAGTAAGGTATGACACAGGATGCTGATTAGTTTTGATCATTGGAAGGCTTGGCTGTGCTGGAGGTTATAGAACTATATTTTTAATGTCTGGTCCTTTAGTTATGGTCATGTTTCCCCGCCGACAACCAATGTAGGCATTGGCAGTAGCAAGCCAAGGTCTTCCTAGAATTAGCAGATGTCCATCCAGTCGGGTTTTTGGATTAATTATCAGGAAATCAGTTGGATATTCCCAGGAATCTACAGAGACCATGACATCGTATAGAGTACCTTCCGGTAGAACTACAGATCGGTCTGCCAATTCTAGCAAAGTAGAAGTAGGTTCTACTGATGTAATGCCAAGCTTTTGGCAAGTAGAGGTTGTCAAAATATTGATTGCAGCTCCTAGATCAACTAAAGCGTTAGTCAGGGTCTGACCATAGATTTGGACTGTTATAATTGGATTTTCGGGATCTTCGTATTTAATGGGTGTCTCTTTTCCTGATAACAAGTCAGATAAAGTACCGACTACTTGGACTCTTGGGTTAGTAGTTGTATTCCTCCTTGATTTTTTTATGCACAGTTCTTTTATGGTTTTTGTGTATATAGGAATGTCTTGAATGGCTTGGAGGAATGGAATTCTTATGTACAGGTTTTGTAACTCTCCCAGAATGTCAAAGTCTGGATATTGTACCGGTCGTGGTATGACTAATCGTTCCGGGAAAGGAGGAGAGGATGTACACCCTCTTGTTGTAGCGGTTGTTCTATTGGTAACTGATCTTCAATTTGAACTGTTTTGTCTCCCTCTGTTTCTATTATACGTCCGGATCTTAACTGAAGATCATTGCACTCCCTTAGGCCAGGTCCGATTTCTGATGTTTCTATGATTTGGAGGGATTGGACCGGTCTATTATTGGGATTGGGATTGGGTTGGGTTGGGAGTTGCAGCCTCAGATTAGACTGGGGGTTTTGTTGTAAGGCTGGCAGAGTCGGTTGAGGGAGTGGAATAGTTCCTGTTGGCTGATATTTCGATTTTGGCCAATTTGTCTGCCAGGGTGAACCTTGTGAAGTAGGGGGAATCCATTGTGGAGGATATGAGTTATTCTGCCAATATGGTGGGGTGTAGGGAAAATTTGGCCAGCCGAATTGGCCTGTCTGATTCATCCATGGATTTGGAGAAGGAAACGGCTGTGATGACCAGTTCGGAAATGGGGTGGAGATTGGTTTTGCCACATACTATATTGCTGAGCATTATACTGCGGAGGTTGGAAAGAAGAAGTTGGGTCCGAAAACATACCAGATTGCCTAGGTTGCCATTGGCGACACTGGTTACGAAGTATGCTAGCTTTGGTTCTTCTTCCGCTTCCTTATATACTGCCTTCAATCCAGGAAGTGAGGGGCAGCTCTCAGTAAGGTGATCTTTCATACAGATAGCACATGTTTGAACTGCATCCAGTGGACATTCCTTGTGGCTATGTTTTCTTCTACATCGGGGGCAAAAAATCGCCAGATTTTGTTCCGCCTCCATCTACTTTTGTTTAGCCTGCACAATATCAAGCTGTGTAGTTAATGTCCCCAGAATATCGGTTTTAAAATTTTCTAATAAATTCCCAAGTTCTACACGTGTTACTCATTCTGTTGATATTTTGTTATCTCTGACAAACCGATCATATTCTGTTGGTTTTATCCTTATGTTGCCTCTTGAACTCTTGATGCATAAATCAATGATGTCAGCAAAATTCTCTTGATAAATATCCCCTTTTCCCATGATATTCAATGTTTCAATCCAATGTTCTTTCATGCCTCTAATCAATGCAGTTTTCAACACATTATCAGGCAGAGGTAGTGATGCATAGGGGGATCTCTATAAATTATACTAGAAACGTTCTACATATTCCTTTAAAGTTTCATTTGGTCTGGCCGTCATTTGGAAAATTTCATCTTTTAGTTCTCTCGACCTACAGTAATCCTGATATTTCTTTAGGAAAGATTCTTTCATTTGCTCCCAGTTATTTATGACTCCACCACCTAATCCCATAAACCATCTCAGAGCCACCCCTTTCAAAGTGGAGGGGAACAATTTTAATTTCTGGGGGTTAGTGGTGTAATCATATCCTCTACATAGCACATCGAATTCAAATAAGAATGCATCGGGGTCCTCTAATGTAAGTCCATGAAACGTCAGGATGTGTTGAAGAGGGATTGCTTTCATGGGCGCATTTGCTGCAGAATCTACTATAGGATATTGCAATGTAGAAGTTTGAGTATTTGGTTGATTCTGCGCCATAGGATCAAATATATGCCAATAACCTTCCGGAATTTCTAGGAGAGTGTTCCTAGGTTGAGAAGGAACGGCCTTGGCAGGGACTGTTTTAATAACACTTCCCTTATCTGGAATTTCTATCTGAGGGAATGGGGTGCCTTCAATACTAATTTTGACCGCGCTCCTCTTATCTGGGCTGTTTAGCAGTTGGATTATCCTAGAAGGAGACCTTGGCTCTCCTATTTCCCCTGTTTCCCCTTCTCCTTCACAAAGGTTGCTTAAATTCCCTTCCTGCAGTCGTTCTGACACAGAATTTTCAATTTCTTGAAAGTCCTGTTCATCAGTCTGACTATGCACCTCGCAAAGGCTCCAGATGTGATGCTGTGGCCTGAAGGGAGCTAGTAGGCTGTTTTAGAATTAATCTTTCTGGGGCCTACCGACGGCTGAGATTCAGTTTTCTTATAGATTTCGTCTATGAAGGTTGTTCGGCCAAGGGTCACCGGCCCTTTGGCTTTTTCAGGTTTGGTTGGAAGTTTGATACTATTTTCTAGCTTTTTCTGCTTAGTCATGCACTCTAAAAACTACTAAATCCTATTCAACCAACAATTCTGCTAAGAGAGCGGACGATGGAGCAGGGCTTTTACATGCTCCGTATGCAGGTTCTTACCTTCCGTTTTTAAGATCCAACTCCCCCCTAGCAGATTTGCGCACTCCTATGTAAAGGGAAAATGGATATACTCTTTCCTCGGCAACGATGCCAAAATCTAGAGCTATAACTAGGGTCTCTCACACCTCTAATTATTCCACATTAATAAATCAATCCGGGAATGTTTTGTTATTGCAAAGAGTAACTCAATCCGAGGCTATTTGTCCGAGTAATGCTTAGTAGTATAGTGTTCAGAAGATACAAAAGAAGACATATGCTAAGCTGTAACTGAACTAACCCAAAAGATAGAATCACACAAGACAGTTGATCAGTCAAGGGTACGGAAGCAATAACCCATCCCTCTAGAAACTGATAAAAAGGAAATTAGAGCATGGACCATAGGTCTAGGAGCTAGGCAGTGTCTTGCTAAGGCTCACTACAGCCTTAGACCTTTTCTCACACCAAAACAACAAAGGCAAGTAAATAAAACAGCAGAAGGTAAAATGGAACAGCAAAATGGAAATGGAACAGCAATAAATGGAACAACAATAAAATGGAACAGCAATCGAAAGAACTGAATCTCGCGAGTTAAAACCAACTGATTCACACTCTGATTTTCTCTTCAAGCAAACTAGATAAGATATACTTTATGAAACAACATTCATTGATGGATTGTGGAACAACAACCATCAATCATATACATGCTCTATACTAATATAGTAATCTGAGAATGAAGGATGATATAATTATGTTTCTAAACATAGTAACATTACTTTCAAGTCTCAACAAGTATTATTTCACATGGATCCAATGACAGTAACATTCATACCAACACTCTGTTACAGAAATAGCTGATTAAAGATGCAATCCAACCCTGAATAGATCCAATTATACAGTGCAAAGTCATTACATGGAGAAATCATTCATACATTGATCATAACAGAGCATAGCATATCATATGAAAGATGTATCAGATTACTGAGTAATAGAGATAAACAAACCACACATAAATCACAGTATAATGATACAAAAGCAAGTGTCCTTCGGAGCCGGGCCCTTAGCTGCCAATGGTACACCGCCTTAGATTACTCCAGAGGCAGAGATGAAATAAACACCAAGTCTTTTATATTAATGCATCAACAAATGTATAACAAAACCAGGTCTCAGTGAGACTCGATGATCAAAGTTTTGTTCTAAAACTTAAAATTATAAAAACAGTCATCCCCTTGCTCAATGACGCTGTTCCTTTATATAAAAGTAACGACAGAGTTATCTAGATAACAAAGATAAGTAAAACAGCGATCCCTCAGGATCGAAGATCCTGAGGGATTCGCCAATCAGTTAATCCTTCACTTTTCTTTCTCGCGTTTGCCGACTCGGTATCCCTCTTTCCTTTCCTGGGCTATTCAGCTCGGATTTACTCGCTCTTGTTTGCATCCGGTTCCTCTTTGGAGGGACAACAGTTATTCTTCCTCGGCTTTTCGCTTTTGGACGGAAACTCCTTGCTTCCACTTCTCCCTACATAGAAAAACGACAATTCTTAGTGATTGAGCTTCCCTTGTTAATTCTTGCACATTTTATTACAATCCTTTATCTCTTTTGAATTCACAATGCTAAAAAGGTTACAAATATTACTGAAAAGCCACTAAATTGCTTGTCAAAAGCATGCCTTTCAAGTACTCCACAAATAGAACGATTCAAACCTTGTTTTAGGAATTTTCATAAAGAATTTTGAGAAGCTGTATTTTTATACTCCTGAAATCATCTTTATGAGAAGGACTAAACTGCTTCTATTTCTTTTATGAGCTGAGCAACGTGCATCTGGTATTTATATCTTTGTACCTCTGTTTTGTTAATAAATAAATAGTGAATTTATCTTTTCAGATTGCTTATTACATGGTATTTAAAGAACAATGTTACATGCATTCATTTTTTATCATGCTGCCTTTGATTTTTTTAAATACATGTTAAGCAATTTGTTTTGATATTCTAAATGTGATGTGCGTTATACATATTATTTTGATTAACTATTTAATTAAAATAATCATCTTGAAATATTTTCATTTCCATGTTTGAGCAATCTATATTGTCATTTACTAAGGAAAATCATTATAGATCACATTTAGATAAATGTTAAATAATCCTGGGTTATAGAGTAGATTAATGCATATATTTTTCCATTTTATTCATTGCTGAAAATCCATCTATTTCACTCCACTATAAGCATTACACATTCATTCAATCACCTTTCATTGGGAAACTGTCGAAGCCACTACCTAAACGTAAAAGGAGTTGCCTTAAGGTCCAGACCAGGTGGTTTTCCCTCGTGTTGATGCAACAATTTTAGAGTCCTCAACACCTAGCAAGTAAAGTAACATTGATACAATCTATCTTGAAATATTATGAAACATGGATGAGGGATAAGGATGATTATGAGTAGGAATTCCAGTTCCTTAGGCATAAATGATTCAAATATCAAAGATCTCTATTCAAAAGTCAGTTTTTGGTAAATTTCTAACAATACTTCATTGGAAAATATGTGATGATAACTAGGAGGAGTAATATGTAAATCTTGTAAAATGGATTCATAGGTTACATAAAACAATGGTTCTCCATTTTTGACAATGGCTTTTTCACTAGGAAAATATCTATCAGCACACCATACAGCTAACTCCAAAAAGTAAAGAGTCCAAGGGAAGATAATTTGGGGAAATAATGATTCCCAAAGGGAGAATTAATCGTTGTTATCTTGGAACCTTTGAAAGGCCCAATTCTAGAGTTCATACAAATCAAACTCACATTTTGTCTTCCTAGTTGATTAATGGTAAATCATCCAGCTTAACATAGGAAAAAGGCAACATGGTTTCAAGGTGAGCTTAGGTTTCTTTTCCTTTCAGTGAACTCATTTTTAAAATAAGAGGAGAGAAAAGGAACTTAATTACCGATGAAATAAAGGCACTGGAACTCCTACAATTGATAGATTTCAATTATTTGCAATGTGCTACTCAAGTTGACTGTAATTCTGAGAAATCAGGAAAGAATCGAAATTAGGAAAACAATGAAGAAATCATGATAGCAGAAAGTGTATATCAAAATATTAGGATAGAAAGGTAATAATGTTGTGAACATTTAACCACAATGGTCTCATTTAACATATATATTTAATGGTGAATGGCTAATGGGTTTGAGTAATTCCTCTGGCGACAATGTAGTTAACTAGAACTAAAATGACAAAAAGAGTAAATTTTTTGGGGGAAGAATATCTTTGGCAGAAGGATTGGTTTTTCCTTGGGGGGGCAGGGTAGGGTTGTGAGTGGTAAAAATATAGGGGGGTGTGCAGTTAACCTATGAGCACCATGTTGCAAAAGTTGTTTTCGAGAAACAACTTATTATGTGCCCCCCTCCATTAAATTTCAAGCAAGCGGGGTTGATAGGGCGCAAAGGAATAATAATCATTGATCATTATTGGGCGTATATTTTTCATTGAAAGAACCATGACTTTTAATGAGCGTGTTTATTACAATTTTTTTTAAATAATTTTTATTTGAATTTATGAAACTATATAAAAAGAAATATATTGCATTATAAAACTGTGCATATAACTTTTTTACAATGCACATAATAAAAATGAAATATTTTTGAAGATTTTCTTGAAAAAATATATAGAGAGAAAATGTTACAACATTGGATCCATATGGGGAATGCTTCCCCCTTTTGGACATAGAGAACTTACAGATCCATGTGCCTTCACCTCAAGCTATGGAGTCAATTCCATAAGAAAAATTCACACTTGCTATGGAAAAGTAAATCACACCAATTATTTATAATTAAAAAGAATGAATTTTTTTAGTACTGAATGTAATGCTTCAAATATTGCCCATTAATAGGAATTGAACAGTATTTTCCCTCCATATTTTGTAGAGTGAAGGCATTGTTGTTCTTGATTTCAACAATATTGTAAGGACCTAACCAAAGAATATCGAATTTGCTGTTCTTTATTTTCCCTTGTCATCTAGGATCCCATCTCAGAACTAAATCTCATAGTCTAAAATACCTTTCTCTAGCTCCCCTATCAAACATACTTTTGATTTTATCTTGATATTGGAGAAGTTTGTTTTGAAATTATTATCTTTATTTATTAAGTTCGATTATCTGATGGATCCTTTTTGAAAGGTCATTTGTTTCCTCATATGAATCCTCCAAAACCTTTTTGAGTGGAAAACTAATTGAGTAGGAACATTTTCTTGAGTTCCATATACTAGTTGGAAAGGAGATTTACCTAGTGCTCTTTTAGGAGAGAATCTATTTTCCCAGACTAAAAAATTTAAATGACTATACCGACTCCTTTTATGGTTGGCTAACACATTTTTGATGACTTTGATTAAGATTTTATTTGAGGACTCAACTAATCCATTCACCCGTGGATAATAAAGAGAGGAGCGATGTAGAGAAATTTGATACTTCTTACATAATTCAATCATTTTCATTGAACTGAAATCTTGTGCATTATTTGTGATTAAGTCCTTTGGAAAACCAAATGTGGATAACATATTTTATTCAATTAATTTCATCACAACAATATTAGCTGCATCCCTAACTAGGATTTCTTATACCCACTTGGTAAAGTAATTAGTTGCAATAAAAATCCATCTATGTTGTTTACTTGATGTGGGATTTATCTCCCCAATATAATCTAAACCCCATTGTAAGAAAAGAGGTTCAACTAATACTGGAATTAGGGGTAATGAAGCCAATTTCTCTTTACCTGCAAAAATTTGACATGGAACATATCTTCTAGCTTTGGATCCAACTTCTAAAAATAATTTTGGCCAATAAAATACAACTCTGAGAATTTTATGTGTTGTTTCTCTCTAAGCCTAGTTTCCTCCACAAACTCCTTCATGGAATTCGTGAATCACTCATGTTGTTTCACTTTCATTTAAGCACAATAAAAGAATCCAATAAAAAATTTCATTAATAATGCACTATTTAATGAACTTGAGGTAAATAGAACTTTCTTGGCTCTTATTAAACTCCGAAGGAAAATGAAAATTCTGTAAAATTAATATTATATCTTTATACTATTCAGACAATAAAAATTTTTCACTGATTCGAAGAACACAATGTTTTGGGTTCCTTTCTGGGACTATAGCTTGAGAAGGTTCTTGTGGATTCTTCTTTGAAATCCCAAAGGATGGTTCTTACGGATTCTTCCCCAAGACTAGAGCTAATAGTTGCATCACTGAGTTTATTCCTAAAATTATGCAATTTGATTCTGCAAGTACTGTTTCCAATCCTTGACCTTTCACCAATTTTGTAGGTTTGATCTCAAAATAAAACTCACGTATCTTTTCTACCCATCTCCCTCTCTTTCTATCACTCTATGACTAAGTCATCATAGCCATACCTGCATTATTGGGTACATAAGATGTTATATATGGATGTAATACATAAATTTTGAATGCCTTCAATGCATGAACTAATAAATATGCATGTTTTTCTATGATATCATATTTTAGTTCAATGTCACTCATAACTTTGCTGAAAAATGAAATAGGTTATTCAGAACCCTGAAAATCCTTTTGTAACCAAACTGCATCCAATGTAGTATCTGAGGCAAATGAAAGGATACTAAACTAGTCTGAAATGAGGGTTTAACATCTTTTTATACTTACAAGAACCTCCCACTCCAAAGCTTAACAAATATATGATCTAGCTTATGTTGACAGTTGCGGAATTAAGTACTTGAAATAGGTGTATGTCTTTGTTTTAATTGTTTAAGTGCTTTAAGTGTTTCTACTGATATAAACCACATATATCAGTAATATAATGCAACAAATAAGAAACACACACATAACAACAATATAATCTAGGAGTTCACCCTAATATCATGGGCTGCGTCTCCTTGAGCTCTTGTCAACTTGACTTGGCTCTTTGGGATTATGGTAAAGCTTCTTTTACAAGTTCCACACTTAACTCCAAAGGCTACTAAACTAAACCAATGGGCTTAGAACACCATATATATCCCTGGCTATCCTCACTCTACAAACAGATCTAGACTTCCTTGGACTTGATTCCTTCAATCAGTGCACTGATCTGACTTGAGCTTCTGGATGGCACTAACTCCCACATAATTCTTCAACTGTCTCTAGAACTTCTTCTTCTATCTTATGCAACCTATTAGACACCTACAACATACTAATCATTTGATCATTTGCTGCCTGAAACTTCCCTGTACCAAATTGGCCCTTAGAAGTATTTAGATGTGTTTGCAAATCCCTGCAATGGATTCAGAAAGCTCAATATAGTCAGAATTGACTATTGGATCACTAAGAATGAGCTCTGGTAGCTCCTGCTACTGCCTCCAACCTTTGGTGGCTTTGAACTCTAGAATCAATCTTCTTGGATGGAATTCTCCATGAAGATGACTTCTTTAGATTCTATGGATCATTCCATTAGCTTCAGAAGGCTCTATTTAGTCTAGCGAGCCTCTTGTTTCACTCTCTCTGAGTTTCTCTAACTCTCGGTCTTTGCCTCTATTTCTCTATGTTTTTCCCTATAACACTACTATGTGAGTGCTTTTATGTGGTATCTCCACCAATATTAGCAACCACAACTGAATCAAACTAAACTTAGCAAACCCGCTAAACTTTGGCCACTCCACCAGGTTGACTGTCAGAGGTAACTATTGTTGTAATCGTTAGGCACGTTCATGAAGGATAATTCCTTATTGCATGTGTATCTGGTAGTTAGGGATAATCCTCCACAGGGCTTGTGATTAGGTTAACTCTCAACCATTGATCTATCCCTGTCCATCTAATAGCTATCGTATCGTCTGCTGGCAAATTTTCCCAGACGATCTCTGTCGTTGATGTGGCTCAATCCAATGGACGTTGCCAAATCTCGCGCAGATTTCATGCATGAACGATATCTAATAGAGGGCATGTGAGAAAAGCAGTTTTACTTTACTACGTGTCGAGCACTGAGTGGAATCACGTGCTCTTGGTATATTACTACTTCTAGCCTTTCATCCACGTGATATACCATTTACTGCTTGGCTGAATACTCCCCATGTGCTTAATTCAAAATTTAAAGAAAAGGCACTTTATAAAGGTTTTTGTGCTTAACAAAGATTTTAGTGCTTAACTAAGGTTTTAGCGCTTAAGGCCAATATTAACCTTTTAACACTAATTCATGTTAAAAGCCAAATTTAGCCTTTTAACTAGCGGCCTTGTGAACTGCAACCTTTATCCTTAACTATGGTTAAGGTTTTGGATCGATTTCTGATCACTCCTCCTTGTTGAGAATCTTTTGGACCCCAAAAGACTGATATACTGATCTGCTTAGAAGATGAGAGTACAACACCCTCTTCTTTTAGCCTCCATACACATGCCTTGCATGGCTAGTGCCTCTAAACCAAAACATGAAGATAGTCAACACTTTCCTTCCTGGATGTGCTTATCCTCCTGTTAAGAACTGTCTTCCTTTATCTCATTCAGAACTTCTGTTGAGAAGGTTACAGAAGGTAGTTGAACATCTCTTCCTTGATCATTGATCCAAGGTGGCTCAAATGAACGTTCTTTTGACATCTTGTCAAAAACAACATAATACAAGAAAACAACTTGATGACACTCTTGCTCCATTAAAAGAAACAAATTCCACATCATGTGAATCATCATCATGTCTTTACATCTTGTGTACAATGATTGACTAAACAACAAGTTGACAAAACATGCCTTTACAAAAAGAACTTAAGGATTATTTTTCAAAGATGAAATACTTCATCATTATCTCTCTTTTACAATCTTGGAGACCAAATCAACTTTTCCAAGTCAATATGACATTACATGCATGTTTTAATCAAAGCGGTCAATCAACAAGTCAATTACACATACATGTTCAAATACAAGGAAATCGTCAACATCCTGTGTCCATACGTACTATTCTCATGTATGTATTCCATTCTTCAAGTTTCTCTTAAGCACATTGTACTTACAAAGCTGAGATGAATATAATTTTGCTACAAAAAGGTGAGTCTCATACTCAACTTTTTCCATTCACCTTTCTGGTGAAAACCTGCAACTTGCATTCCATTAGTAAAGAAATGCATCAAATCAAAAGACATGCAACCTTAATTAGATAATAAATATAACCGTTTCTTACCAATCCACATCATAGGTGCTTCCTTTGTCTGCACATTGACATCAACATCTGAATCATCCTACAACACATCAATTATGGAAACTTCCTTTCCATTCTTGCCATTTTCTCTTCCCACCTTCTTCAAATTTTGTGGAAGCATTATTGGATTCAAAGTCCGACACTTTGCAGTAGTATGTCCTTGCTTATGGAAATTAGTGCAACACATGTGCATATTCTTAACAACATGATTTGCCTTGTCCAATGGACCTTTGGCTTCTTTCTTCCTTTTCTTCAAAAGTTTCATGTATGTGGCCATTCTCTTCCAACATCTAGAAACACTATGGTTATCCAAACCACAAAAGGAACATGCAATTTTTTTCCAATGCTTATGTGGAAATTTATCATGCTTTACATAATCAAAAGAAATATGATTGAAATCAGACTTATACCTTTCTCTTTCACCTTTATTACCTTCATGAGGAGGTGAATCGAATGAAGAAGTGGCTTCCTTTGGAACACCCACAAACTCTTCAATGATTTTAGAGCTTTCACAACTCTCTGGTTCAAGTGCATGCTTATGAACACCTTCTTCTTGCAAAGTATATTTCAAACTATTGCATTCCCCAAGAATACAATCTTTACAAAATTGACGTAGAGAACCTAACATGAAACTCCTTCTAGGAACTGTTTCAATTGCCTTCATAGTTGCTTTGGAACTTTCTCCATAATATTGTCCATATCCAAGACCCAAATACTTATGCCTTTCCTCAATCATTATTGGCTCAACAATTCCCTGTGCATGTTTTCCCAATCCTTTTCCTTCATAACCCATTTTTTACATCAACTTGGACCCTATGCCTCTTGTATGTTTTTGAAAAAAACCAACATAAACATTCTTAGGGAAATTGAAGAAAAACTAGAATTGTTTACCTCTTCTTCAAGATGATACTTGACTAAGGCTTCTTCGGCAACAAGGAGTTGTGTCTCCAACTCATGCATCCTTTCCAGGTTCATATTTGCAATATGAAGTTGACTTTCCACTTCCTACAATCTGTTAGTGTCGGTCTTGAGCCCTCCATCGGTGATCAAAAGCTCTTTGCATGTGCATAGGTAGGTGTCTCATCAGTA
>APFE030880630.1:16746-33956 GCA_000404065.3 Pinus taeda
TTAGAATTAGTTGAAACAGCTCCTAGGAAGCTGAGCTCGAACCCTAGAGGTGGGGAAAGGAGTTAGATCTTCTATATTATGCCTTCTCTTACTCATTTTCAGGGTTGGACTCTTGAGGGAGAAGCTCTATTGTATATTTTCACTTGTATCTCTGCAATTTGAGGAAAAGGAAGACCAGGGTTTTGCAGACATCATTGGGATTCTTGTGGAATCTTGTGTTGATGGTGTGTTCTCTTATTGTAATTGTAAGTGTGTTTATGTGTTCCATATCTTTCTTTACTGCAACTTATTAAACAAATGAAGTGATAAAGTTTGAATTCATGCATGTCATGCTCAGCTTTCAAATTTGTTTAATGTTTATGTTTTCCACTGTCTAAAGAGGATTCAAAGTCATTGTTTGCCCTCTTTAGCTTCTCCTCTTTCCTCCTTGATCATCCATCTCAGCTAAAAGCATTAGCACAAACTCCTACCTTGCCCCAAAGACCCACCTGCAAAAACTGAGCTCAATCCCCGCACCCTAAATTGCAGATCCTCAACTTGCCACCAAAAAACCCCAAAAAACCCCCAAATCAACTTTCAAATCAGTTTACTAGCCTAATATCTGTGTTACCTTGATTGGTCATCTCTTCCCATTGAAAATTTAACGAGATTGACTGGAGAGAGCCTTCTCATACCCCGTAGGGCTAGCTACGAGGTGAAATGGTTTGATGTTGCCTTGAAGGTTTGCCTTTCTCAGCCTGAGGTGAAATCTCAAGCGCTAACACAATCTATCAGAAAGCAACTGCTTCTCTTCCTTCATGGAATTCAACTACTCTTGAAGTTTGGTGCTCTTCCTTTCATCCTCATACATTTCTCTCACCATATCCATCAAGATGAACAAGTCTTGCTTCACGTCTTCATCAAAGAATATTGTGAAGGAGGAGAAATCACTTGTAGAAGTTTTCATTATAGAAATGAACAAAAGAACTTTGACAAAATTCACAAAGAGCTTATTCAATCATCCTTTTTCAAACAAACCTTCTTGTGTTTCAAGGATTTCCTTGAGGTCCTTGGGGTAAGGAGAATACCTTCAACCCTTCTTCCTTCTTCTCCTCCTGGACTTAGCTATCAATAGCTATCCCTTCGCCTTTGCAAGCTCAAACAATATTCAGTTTACAAACAATCAAATAGTCAAATACTTTGTACTGTTAAAACACCTTTCAAGTCAAACAAGCAATCTATTGCTCTGTCTTTCAAGCATCCTATTGTCGTGTCATTCAAGAAACTATTCTCTATCAATCAAGAAATTATCACTAATAGCACCTAATCTAAAATGAGGTTTTAACATCTTGTTATACTTACAAGAACCTCCCACTCCAAAGCTTAACAAATATGTGATCTAGCTTATGTTGACAATTGTGGAATTAAGTACTTGAAATAGGTGTATGTCTTTGTTTTAACTATTCAAGTTCTTTAAGTGTTTCTATGGATATAAAACACATATATCAGTAATATAATACAACAAATAAGAAACACACACATAACAACAATATAATCTAGGAGTTCACCCTAATATCATGGGCTACATCTCCTTGAGCTCTTGTCAACTTAACTTGGTTCTTTGGGATTATGGTAAAGCTTCTTTTACAAGTTACACACTTAACTCCAAAGCTTATTGAACTGAACCAATGGGCTTAGAACACCATCTATATCCTTGGTTGTCCTCACTCTACAAACAGATCTAGGCTTCCTTGGACTTGATTCCTTCAATCAATGCACTAAGATGACTTGAGCTTCTGAATGGCACTAACTCCCTCAGAATTCTTCAACTGTTTTGGGAATTATTTTTTTTTATCTTCAACAACCTATCAAACACCTACAACAGACTAATAATTTGATCATTTGCTGCCTAAAACTTCCCTATAGAAACATGGCCCTTATAAGTCTTCAAATGCTTCTACAAATCCCTGAAATGGATTCAAAAAGCTCATTACAGTCAGAATTGACTATTGGATAACTAAGAATGAGCTCTAGTAGCTCCTGCTCCTGCCTCCAACCTTTGGTGGCTCTGAACTCCAGAATCAATCTTCTTGGATGGAATTCTCCATGAAGATGACTTCTTCAACTTCTATGGATCATTCCATTAGCTTCCAAAGGCTCTATTTAGTCTAGCGAGCCTCTTTTTTCACTCTCTCTAAGTTTCTCTAACTCTTAGGCTCTTCCTCTATTTCTCTTTGTTTTTCCGTATAACTCTACTCTGTGAGTTATTTTATGTGGTAACTCCACCAACATTATCAACCGCACCTGACTCCAACTAAACTTAGCAAACCCCCTAAACTTTAGCCAATCCGTCAGGCTAACCATTAGAAGTAACTATTGTTGTAACCATTGGGTGCATTCATGAAGGATAAGTCCTTATTGCATGTATATCTGGCAGTTAGGGATAATCCTCCATAGGGATTGCGATTGGGTTAACTCTTAACCATTGATCTATCCTCATCCATCCAATGGCTGTCGCGTCATCTGTTGGCCAACCTTCACATATGATCTACGCTGTTGATGTGACCCTGCTCAATCCAACAGACGTCACTCAATCTCGTGTAGATTTCATGTACGGATGATATCTAACCGAGGGCACACGAGAAAATAAGTTTTTCTGTGCTACGTGTTGACTCTTGAGTGGAATCACATGCTCTTGGTATATTACTACTTCCATCCTTTCACCCGTGTGATATACCGTTTACTGCTTGGCCGAATACTGCCCACTTGCTTAATTTATAATTTAAAGAAAAGGCGCTTTATGAAGGTTTTTGCGCTTAACAAATGTTTTAGTGCTTAACTAAGGTTTTAGCGCTTAAGGCCAATATAAACCTTTTAACACTAATTCATGTTAAAAGCCAAATTTAACATTTTAACCAGCGGTCATGCGAACTGCAACCTTTATACTTAACTGTGGTTAAGGTTTTGGATCAATTTCTGATCATAAGTGGTTTTGTATAATCTGGATTTTCAAATATTAGAGCTTCCATAAGAGCCTTTTTAATTTGTGAAAATGATAACCTAGAATGAACATTCCATTTTACCTCTTGATCTTTCTTAAAAATATTTGTTATGTCCTTAATAATTTATGTATAGTCTGGAATGGATCTTCTTGGAAACTTAATTATGCCTAGAAAAGACTATATCCCTTTCTTATTTTGAGTTAAGTTGATTAGTTGAAATTATGATACTCTTTGTGTACCAATCTTCACTCCATCCTTGGAAACAATATGACCAAGAAGTTTTCCCTCTTGCATGGAAAACATTGACTTTTTGGGATTAAGTGAAATCCAATAACTCTTGTATTTTTGTAAAATTTGTCTTAAGTGTTTTAGGAGTTGAGAATTTGACTTGGAAAAGACAATAAAGTCATCCAAATGAATAACCATGAATTTATGTACCTCTCCCACAAATTCCAAATCCATGGCCCTCTGAAAGGTATCTCCTACATTCATCAATCCAAATGGAATTTTAGCATACATAATTGTCCTGCAAGGTGTAGTGAATGTTACCTTTCTCTGATCTTCATTATTCACTACTATCTAGTTATATCTTGAGAACCCATCCAACATTGAAATCCATTCTAACCCTGTAACCTTCTGGAGAAGATAATCCATCTTTGGCACCGGACAAGTATGTTTCAAAGATGCTTTATTTAAATTCCATAAATCTACACATAATCTTATCTCTCTATTTGTTTTCTAAGAGGTACTAGATTCACAATCTAGTCAAAATACCTCAAAGGAATAATTATCTTAACATTTAACAATTTTTTTACCTCCTTTTAAATTATTGGTAAAAGAATTGGATTCACATACCTCAACCTATATCTCAATGGATTTATATCTGGTTTCAATGGGATCTTATGCTAAATGATGGAAGTGTTATATGTTTTCAAGTCTTCATACTTCCTTGCAAAGACATCAATATATTATTTAAACAAACTCAAATATTTCTCCTTAGCTTCTTGGTTTAGTAATGTTGAAAGTTTAATGTTTTTAACATCATGATCTTCTCCATTATTACATTATTCAACATCCTCCTATTGAGGCTTTACTGTCACATAAGTAGGAATATCATTATGATAAAATAGTTTTTCCAAGGGAACCAAACCCTTTGGAATATAATTATTTGACAATTGAAATATATCATGATCAACAATCTGATCTTTCAATTTTTCACTCTGATCTACATCATCACATTGTTCATTTTCATCAAGTTCTTGATCAATTTGTAGGGATGAAAATTTTATAATTACTTCTAAAAATCTCTTAATCTATTCATCAGCTTCAAAGCTTTCCTAGTGCTTCAAATTATCTAGAATAGAAGGCTCATGTGTTACCTCAATTTGACATTGCAACTGAAAAGTGCTAGGAACTTTAAATGTGCTTGCAGAAACTATTAATGAATCAACGACTACATTCTCCTCTTTGGGTATTGCTAAAACATTAAATGTTTCAAAATAATTTTCAATGCAGTCCCACAATTCATCTCTATAAGATTTCAATCTAGGATTTTTAGTTTGGGAAGAGTTTCTGACCTATCTAACAACAAATTCTAAATCTCGAAAAACAACCAATCTCTAAATTTTAATTTCTCTGAGCTATTTCAAGGCCTCAAATTAATGCCTCACATCCTGCAACATTATTAGTCATTTCAAATTCCAATTTAAAAGCATGACTAATAAATTCTTGTGTAGGTGAAATGAAAACAACCCCTACCCATGATCCATCTCTTGATGTAACTCCATCAAAATACATTTTCCAAAGATAATTATTTGCTGATTCAATATTTTTACATATTCCTAAAATTTATTCTATAAATTACATTCATTATCTACTACCAAAATGAAACACCCTAAATCCTAATCAATGACATAAATATGTTGATTTACTACTTGTCTTGCATCACACACTGTATTTACAAATCTAAATTCTCTCTACATTTTCAAATATTCTCCCCCAAAAATTGGAATGGTGGCATAAGTCATGTCCATTTGCAAACTTTCTCCAAGCTTAGCACACAATGCTCTTGACAATAACATACCAAACTTGATAGGAATGTTTGTTACTACAATATCCATCATTATACTTTTCACATGGATTTGAGCTAGAATTACTACAAAATCTTTGATTAAACCCCAACATTATACCTTTGGATCAAAAGTATAAAGATCATGATAATGCATTGTTACTTGTAAATTGGTTACATCCCCTCAACGTCGACACATGAACGATGAATCCATCTAGACACTTGTTGCTGATGAACTAGGCTTCTTGTCAATTATGACAAAGGAATTTGAACTTTAACCTTTTCTAATTCCTTGTCTATGGTAAAAGAAGAAGAATATTTTTCTACTTTTGATTGCTCTTGCGTCAGGGACTACTGTTGTGAAGATGATGATTTTGGAAGTTTTATCTTGTCATACATCATTTTGGATTATAAATTAATTTTGGCTTACAATAATAATATTACCTTCAAAAGACTGAACAACCAAACAATTTATATCATCTATAGTTTGTACCACTTCTTCAATATCTTGGTCATCAATCATTATAGAAGGTTGGATTTGTTGGTCTGTATTGGTTCTATCTCTTTGTAAAATATGAGGTTGAAATGGTATCCTATAAGGTCTAGATGGCCTCTTTATATTTTGTTGTGTTTGTATGGGTTTAGTTTCCATTCTAGAAATATGTTGGACAAATTTCTCAGTGTTCTAGTAATTTCATCATTTTTTGATCCTCTTCCTTTGGTTCCCTTGAAGAACCAACCTCTTTCTTAGCTTTATTCTTCCTTTCTCTTTTAGATTTAGCACTCAAATTTCCTGAAGAACCTATACTATCTTCTACTTCTAGTGCATCTATATGGATATTGTTGAGATTTTGTATATATTAATTTGGCTAAAATCTCATGGATAATGCCAACAATAGGATTTGTTCCTAAACTAATTGCATAAAATCTTGATGAGGATATATTCTATCTTATTTTGTTGTGATAGAATTTATTATTCAGTTTCTTCTATACATCTATAAATTGTAAAGCCTATAGAGGCAAATGGATATGCGAGGTGTGAGGAAGAGGAAATCTGCTGTTGTAATCTCTTGTTGAATAATTGATAAGATGATACCTATGTTTCATGGACATAGCCCAGATTGGTTGGGTGAACCACCTTAAATGTTGTCTCATGTTTTATGCTGTGTGTGAATTTATATTGTTTTCCGCTATGATTGACTTTAACAGATATTGGCTAGAGTTGTTGATTCTATTTCCCTTAGCATAAGTGAAAAATCATCATAAAAGGCCCTAAAAACCTAACTTTAGAAGAGGTAGCTGAAGGTTTGAAGTATACTAGAAAGCGCCGTGAGCTGGAGACAAGTATCATTTTTTAGTATGTGAATTGAAGGAACCACAGCGCATGAATTGGAGGATTCGCTATGCATGAGCTGGTGCAAATTTATGCGCAAACTAAGGTAAATAGAAAATTAAAATCACTAGGAGAGTAGTTTGTTTGTTGTTTGAAATTTGTTAAGGATCCATAGAGAAGAAATTAAATCAAACATGGCAAAAACTCAAAGTGCTCGATTTGAGATAAAAAAGTTTAATGGGAGGAATAACTTCGAAATCTAGAAAGTCAAGATGCAATATTTACTCGTGCAACAAGGCGTGGCAAAGGCACTTTTGGGAAAATCCAAACAACCTTTGGCCATGACAGATGATGAATGGAGTGACATCAATGATAGAGCACTAAGCGGCATACAATTGTGTTTGGTAGATGATGTTTTATTTAACATTGTGTAAGAGAAAACAACCACTGTTCTATGGACAAAGCTACAAAAACTATATGTTAGGTTCCTATACCAATAGGTTTCATTTTTCATGATTGATAGTGGAAAGGCTAAATATGCTCATCATTGCATCTTGCAAAGGTTCCATATTTTGTATACAGGCTAGGAAAATTAAAAGATGAAAAGAGGGTATGCCTTAAAAGAATAATCAAAAGGCAAGAAAATCAATTGGTTAAAAAGAATAGTGAAAATGAACCCCAAATCAAAGACCAGGAAAGTGGCCAGTCAAAATGCCACTACTATCTTATTATCAGCATCACAATGTGCAAATACTGTTGCTAATCATACTTGATGGATGGCCCAATAGTTCAATCTAGACCATGCCATGTTTAAATTATTTGTTCCAGAATAGAGAATGATTCCTGTCCAAACAACTCAAGCTTGGAAGATGACTAGCTAGGTAGAGAAATGAAGGAGTCCAACTGCTTAATCTGGGCCCTTGGAAGAGATAAGGGTAGATTTTGATAGGAGGGTAGTCAAAAGAAAAGAGGATAATCAGGGTTTGCTAATCTAAGTGCACCCAGCTAAAGTGAAGAAAAAAATGTTAGGATTGTTAGGCTGGGTAAGTAGTTTGAGGTTGTAGAAGCAAGTGTGTGATCATTATTTGGCTTGTCAAGAAGGACTCATTTCATTCATGGCATTGACACCATGGCAATGGCCTGATAGTACAGTAATGGAAGCATGACTAATTTCCCTTATCCCCCAAAGATCATTTACTAATACTCCCCAAAGACCTTGGGATCTACCCAATAGTCTTGTCTCATTTCATTCCAGTACCAGTCCCAAGTCAAATTCTCAGTTGACTAAAGGAAAAGAAGCCACATTTCTTGTGTAAAAATCATCTTTCTAAATTCCATTCCTCTTCTGTGTCTAAGTTTCATGTCATAAGCTTAGCATTTTCCCCTGCATTTTCACCTCACAAAGTCATATTAACAGCTAATTTTATTATTTAGCTCCTTAACATTGCTTCCCTTCCCTAGTTCTACAAAAAACTATATAAAATCCCAAAAATCTATTTAATACCCCACCCCCATAGCAATATAGCTATATAAGTCAGTATTGGGAAATATTTAGTCCATCTGGGACTAATATTAACCTTCCCCCCTTCTAAACACTATGGAATCAACTAAACTTTGGTTGACATTAATCTCCATAGGGTTGCCCGCTCACAAACCCCATTTTTCCCCTCCGCGCTAACATTTAAATGTTTATTTATATGTTGAATTAAACATAAAACAGAGGTATTCACATAACCCTTGTTAAACCAAAGTTTAAAACCCACCCCCCGCTCATATTTTATTTTTATTATTATTGTATAACCCGGCGGGCTCCACAGTTAATCTTCTGCCACCCCGTAACCCCCGCCAACCATCCAATGGTTGGCCCCCCGGATCCAAGGGTGGGCGGTCATTTTCACTCACAAGCCGACAGATGTTTAGCGTCTGGGGGATTGGCGGTTTCACCGCCATACCCCCACCATGCGTCGCCTTCCCAGTGTGTTCGGAGGCCTCTCCTCCGATACTGCTTATGCCGAAAGGTGGTGCAGGGAGGAAACCAGATACCACCCTCTGCCCCTTGATGTCAACACCACGTCATCTGTGACATCACCGCCGTGTCCGCGCCCTGCCGCCGTGCCATTGCCACCTAATCCGCCCGCGTCCACACCCTGCCGTTGTGTGCTGTGCCACCTCACCACCCACGTCAGAAGTCCACGTCATCCTGCCATACTCGGGACCCGCCGATGATGTCATGCTGACGTCATCACAAAAAAGCGCCAAAAAATCCCAAATTTGCATAAAACAACGCAAATAGACTGTTTTGTGTCATTTTCATTGGTTATTTTGGGAGCGCTGTGCATGCCATTTACGTCGATTTGCTGCCCAAACTGGAATTTAGCCGTCCAAGCTGCTACCGCCTGCAAATTCAACTCAATTTCTCACCAATGTACTAGCTCAACACCCTCGGTGCCATGAAAACCAGGTATTTGCCCATAGTCAACCTTTTTCACCCCTGTTTACACCATTTTGTCCATTTTTACCTGCATAAAATTCTGCAAACTCCCACACTGAGCCAATTATGCACCTAAGTGTTGTCTAAATTATCTGGTTAGCCTCCTCCTCCCACAAAGCTCAGTAAACCGCGCCCATCTGTAAAATTTACTTGACAAATTGGTTTTAAGAGCCCGTGCTGCCGACAGAGGTTCACACAGTTATTCACCAACCACTCTCACCAGATTTCTTTTTGCAAAAGTCTACCTACTCAGCTCAAAGAAAGTTCTATTTGCCCTGCAGTTGCCCCACAAGTTTGTCAACCAAGATAAGGTCTGTTAAGACTCTGTGATTTCTCCTTTGACGCACTTTAAAAAAACAACAAAAGCCACTACCAAATACAAATTCAGTTTGTAGTCTGCAATAGTTGCACTAAAATCTTGGTTTCAAGTACTAGCACAGAAAAGATTTCGATATGGCCGCTCCAGCTGCTTTAAATGTTGTTCCTATCAATGCACCTAACAAGGAGCTTGAAAAGCTGCCTTTAGTAGACAGGGATTATCTAATTCAGGATTTGGTGGGAGACAGAAACCACTTGCAGACCTTCTGCTAGCTGAGAAATAGTTACTTAAACAACAGTGACATGTATGGCATTTGGGAGTCAAACTTGTCCATCTATTTCTTGTCCTCTGTAAACATTTTCCTTGAGATAATTCACCTCTTTGCTGAAAATTATGATCCAAGCCTGAGAGCTTTCAAGTCTCCATCTGGGAGCATACTCTTTCATATTACTCCTGATTCCATCAATCAGATGCTCAATTTCAAACAGACTCAACTATTCATCCCTTTCTCCATGAAATACCTGCTGGATGAAGGCCCCAAACTATCCAGCACTGAGATTTCCAGAATTGCCAAGACATTCATGAGAGCAGACCGCCAACCTACACGGCCACCTCCTTTCCTATATGTCAATTTCAATGAGGTAGGTAAGCTGCTTGTAGAAATGATATCCTCTGTGCTAGGCTTCAAAACAAGCGAGCATATTGATGAAACAGTGTTGGTCCTTTTGTTCGCATATAGCCTTGGAAAGCCCCCTACTGTCAAGTACAATTATGCCAAGTTCATTGCCAATAAAATACATGACCAACTACCAAAGCTGGACAGGGAGGCAGTGTTCAAATATTCATCATATATCTATCATCTGTTCATGTACTATCAGTCAGATTGTTTCCAATGCCCCATTAAAAAGCTGGATTCACAGGGTGAAAGGAGGTCTGTTATCTTTTGGTCATCATTTTTTCATCAAGTCCAGAACTCTCCATATTCTTACAGTGAGTTCATTGACCAATTTGTTTATCCAGTCTCATGTCTCTTAAAAAGAATTCCTCCTCCTAGATTGTCATATGACATGCAGAAAATATTGCAGCTATCTAAGAATTATAAAATAGGTGATTGGTATCTATACCAAAATCACACTGTCATTAGGATCTATGGTTGTGAGCTTTGTCCCTACAGGCTCCCAAGATATGTACCCATGAGATTGTTTGCCTTGGAATACTATAGGAAACTCATTAACTCAGATCTTACTCATTTTCATAGTGCCAAGAAGAAAGCTAGCCTGAAATTCAAATACCATCTAGGCCCCTTTATCATGAACAAGAAAGAAGGTTGGCAAGATGCTGATCAAATACTGGGGCAATAGCCTAAATTAAAAAGGAGTTTCTGGTGGGTCCCTTATGACCCTGATGGCTTTATCAGTGTTAGAAGAGTCAAATATAGGCTCTTAGCCTATACCCATTGTCAAATTCCACAAATTGAACAATATGCCAACAAGGATGAGTGGGTGCCAGACACACTAATTGAAGAATTCACTCAAGAAGAGATAATGGAGCAATAATGGAGCAAAATGTTAAATATTTAGAAAAAACTCTTGACTTGGATTCATTTCACCAGGTGACATTTAAGCTGCCACACCAAGTTGGGGAAGACACATCCACTGCTGCAGCTACACAGACTGCCCAACAAATATCTACAACAGCAACAACAAAGGGAAAAGAAGTGATGGATGAACAACAGGGAACAGAGACAGAATAGCCCACCACTTCCAAAGATGAAAGTCAAGGGCAAGCCCCTCTACAGCAGACTGAGAGGTAAGAAACGAGATAGAGAGGAGCCCACACCTCGAAGTGGATCAGTACAGCAACCAGAAGCCAAGAGGCAAAGAATTGATCCTTAGGCTGAAGAAGAAATCAGTGCAGAAATGGTAGAGAGCCAGAACAGAGAGAGAGAGAGTTAGCCAGCAGACTGCTACCAGCTCATTCCAGTAGGAGGAAGGTATGCAACATAGTACATAGGTGTCTTCTTCCAGGCAGCAGGGCAAGCAACCAGCTGGTATCAAAGGAACTTTCATGGAAATCAAGGCACATAATGAACTATTGAGAATACAACTTTATGATCAATTCTTGAAAACAACACCCTCCAAGCAACAAAGATTGATGGCAGCTTATGATATCAAGGAGGACAAGATGATTTTTACTCATTTCAAGCCTAAAGTTCCACACCCCAAATCATCTGCAGATTACATAAAGACAAACATGGAAGTCCTCTCCAAGGACATACATCCCATGGATCAAATTGAACTGCATAAGCAAACATGGGAAATGGTCTATGCCACACTTGCAGACAAGGCCATGCTAGCCCATCAGTTAAAAGAATCATTGAAAAATACAAATACTCAATTAGATTTGGAAAGGATGTCCTCCACTGCCAAGGATAACTGAATAAAAACTTTGGAGGACATAATTGTTGATCTAGGACACAATCCTAAGGATCCAAAGGGTATCAAGGCCCTTATGAAGAAGAAGGAAGATGATATTGCTGCACTCAGAAAGTAGGCAAAGCTGCCTGCAACCATTCACCCTCAAACTGTAGAACTTGTACAGGAAAAAGAGGTTGATGACACCATGGATTTGCTTATAAAGATGAATCAAAGAATACTACAGATGGAGGCAGAATGGGAGAAAGCCTTACAAGATAAACAGGGGGAGTCAACCTCCCAACCACCTCAAACATCTACAAATCTTGGCCCTGCTCCTCCTACACAAACAACAGCAGCCCCTCCTTCCATTCCAACACCTACAACGGCTACATCAACTACAGATGCTACAACAACAACAACAGCAGCACCAGAATCCAGCATGAGTATGGAGGACCTAATGAAAGCTGTCAAGGAGCTTGAAATTCAAGTGACAGAAGTAAAGGAGGCCAAAGAAAGGTTGGCCAAACTAGAGGCCAGTTATGACAAGTCCAAAATGACAGTGGCCGAGAAGCAAAGGGAAATAAAAGCCCTAGAGACCAGAGTGAAAGCCTTAGAAAAAGAACTATCTCTAGACAAAACTCTGGCTGAGATCAAAAATATTTTGTGGGCCAAAATTGGCCAATCTATCAATGACCAATGGCGATCAATCCAGGCTATACATGAAAAAATTGAATTGATAGGCATGGCTCAATTTGAAATTCACAAGGCCAGAGCAACATTGGGAATTATGCTTGAACAATCCAATAAGATGATCCATTTCCTGAACACTCACACTAAGGAAGAATTGGCAGAACTGGATATCCACAGTTGAACATATACTATCCTAACAACAAAGAAGGTGCTGACCTTGAGAAATTTCATACAGACTCTGGAAAGGAAATGTCAGGAGATGCAAGCAGGAATAAATGACTTCAGAACAAAGATAACAACATTGGAAAGCAGAGGATTGCCTAGTCTAGTGACCGGTGCTGGAAAACTCTTATCCTGAACAATATACCACCAGAATCAACAACTATGTTGAAAATCAGATTACAACATCTACAAGCTCCACAGAAGAAGCATGACCTCCCTCTGGGCAATCTCTCTATGATAAATTGGAGAATCTATTTTTATTGAGCATGAGATTAATCATCTGTTTGAAGTTCCTCCAAATTTCTATAGATATACTGAAGCTGATGAAACACTCATAAAAATAAGAAGGCATTAGCTACCTCCAGCTGATTGGTGGCAATCAATGCTGGAAGTATTTCCCAGGTGATTTTTGTCTATTTTTCTCCTTTTGTCAGCTTCAGATTTCAGTTACAGTACAGGTTAGCAATGAATCAAACACACAAGCAATACAGAAAGCATCAAGACAGTGACTCAGCAAAGCACTAATATAGCATGCCCAACAAATGCATACTAAAGACGTAGCTACAACCGAATTTGTTGATCCAAAAAAGTCAAAACTTGTCTGACAAAAGACAGCTAGCACACCAATAGAAACTACTGTAGTTATTTCTTTCATTTACTACCTTGTCAGGGTTGGTGATGTAATTTATTGCACAATGACTCAGCTTCTAGATATTTTATCTCATATTTTGTATATATATACCCCCCCGTAGAATGTATTGGGGGTCGGTTTTGGTGAATCTCTCTCTGAAGAGATGCATTGTATATCTTAGACTTTTTACTAAGATAAATTGCTGGTGAAGTTCCTGGTCTCTGTACTGTCTGAAGGTGGAAATGAAGGACTATGCTATGCTGCAGAATTCCTGTGTCGTTTAATGGAACAATAAGTTACTCTAAACTATGTTTTGTCTCTCTTTGTATAAAAAAATTCACATGTGTTTCATGATCTTAGCAACAGGGAAAAAGAATAGCTTAGGACTTGTTTAAATACACCCTCTGCTCAATCTCTATTTCTAAATATGTTTTCTTCAGAATTAGCCATGGATATGAATTCTTAATTACTCATGTTTAAACTGATTCTCTCACTGTGAATACTGTTTAGGAATTCTTAACTGCTCTTAAACAATATTCTCACTTTCTTTCTCAAATCAGCATAATGGAAGATTCCTGACTGCCTTTCACTCACTGATCTCGTGCTTTCATCTCCCAAATTTGAAGAATTGTTCCAAAAATGCCTATTTGGCTTTGCAACAATACCATTCCCTCAAAGAAATACCTCAGCAGTACACCATCATGAACTCCATTGCCCAATGGTTCAGACTGTTCTGTAATCTGTACACCAGCTCTGTTTGAATTCATCATCCAACCAAATTTAAAACAAAAATCAGTGCACCATAACTAGCCTAAAATCACCCCCAAAACAATGCTAAATTATAAAGAGAGAGCCCTCTCTGGTTGCAGGTAGTCTAGGACCTATAACTAAAAGACTGGTTAGTGGTTACCTCGGCCGTATTCCCTATAGGAAGCAGGGAACAACCTGAGTGATAACATCATTGGCGACTCCACTGGGGACTCACTCAGTCTCAATTTACAACTTAGAAGGAATCAAGTTTCCTGTTTTTCAAACGAATCTACTGGGAAGTACCGTTTAAAAGCTGTGACTATAAATCCTTTCATAAAACACCAAGAAGACAAACTTAGAAGCTGACTCCAAAGAAGAAAACTCATAACACCAGGTCAAACCCTGACCCAGATCCTCCAACTCTTTTTGAAAATCCCAATTTAATCCCTAAGATCCTTAAGAAGCAAGAGCAACAAGAAGAGTTTTCTGATTCAAGTACTGAAGGAGTTCAACAAAGCTATATTCCTACCCCTGCTAAAGTGTCAGTTCATCCTCACATTACTCATACTTCTCCTAGTTCTTCATCCACTTCCCAAAGTAACTTCCTCACTCCTCCATACACTATACATCCTACTCCTATTATCCCCGTTGTTCCAACTGTTCCACTCCTTCTTGTTGTCCCATTTATCTCTGCAAATATGGGTAACAAATATGCCCCTTTACACTTACCTACAAATCCAGGGGCTATGCCCCAAGATTATCAAAGAAAGATCACTTACTTTGATGGTACTGGTTCTTATATAGCCCAACAACACACCAAGAAAATGCAGGACTATTTTGAGAACTATGAAATTGATGACGAAGATGTAAGGATGAAAATTTTTGTCCAAAGTTTAACTGGTGATGTAAGGACTTGGTTTAGGTCATTAGCTGCACATTCTATAGTCAATCCTGATGCCTTATACCTAATCTTTTTAAATAGATGGGAAAAGAAGAAAGACCCTTTACACATCCTAACTGAGTATGATAATCTAAAATGGGGTCCACAAGAAGCAGTTCAAGACTATTGTGCTAGATTCAACAATGTACACAACACCATTCCCCAGAATTTGAGGCCCCCACCTGACTTGGCCCTGATCAAATTCCCCGATGGTTTTGATGCAGATATGGCATATCAGTTAAGAGAAAGAGCACCCCCCTAGTCTGGTAGACTGCAGAATGTAGCTGTCAGTGTGGAAGCAAACCTGATTGCTAAGAGAAACAAAGCTAAAAATGAGAGAAGAACAACATTTAAAGAGGAACCTTCAGCTTTCGAACAAAAGCTAGATGCAATCATCAAAGGTATGGACAGGTTAGGAGATATAGTTGAGACCATTGAGAGAAAATCCTCTTGGGAAGGACAAACAAACAACACTACTAGGAATCCTAATTTTAGAAAAAATCAAAACCCAAATGCTGGGAGGATTGGTCCTGATCAGAATATCAGACCTCCATTTCAAGAGAACTATGCAGAGGCCTCAACCTCTAATGAAAAATAGAAGATCCCCACATCAATATAATGGGTTTGGACAATGAACAACAAGTATTCTTAACACAAGATGATCAACAAGCCCAATAATGCGAACAATTTCAAACAAAATCTGGTGAGTCATTTGATTTCAGAGAAGGGTATGATACAACAGTCTATGAGGTACATAAACAATATAAATTGAGAAGCAGAACCACAGATGTGCCTGAACTTACCAAACCCACACATACCAAACTGCCTAAGAAACCCAATGATAAAGCTGACTCAACAGAGTCCTCAGATAAAAAACCCCAAAGGGAAGTTACAGTGGAAGATGCATCTAATGTACAACCTTCAGTAAATCCCTCATCTACACCCCTTCTTTCAACAGAACTCTTGAAAAAACTTCCAGAAAACAATCATAACTCGATATACCTCATAACAATATACCTGGTCAGGAGAAGGTCACCCAAAACTCATCAGAAAAAGAAAAACTTGCTGCTCAAAATATAAAAGTTCAGATGGAAAAGCCTTTCAACTTAGAAACGAAAATTGGCAAGCTTAAAATATCCATTCCTCTTTTTGAACTAGCCAAACATGAGGTCTTCAGACAACAAATCAATAGGTCATTGCAAGTACCAAAGAATAGGGATGCAGTTAATATTTTGGATGATCAGCCAAAACTGATCTTTGGCTCGGAAGTTAATGGCAAATTGGTGGATGGAGGTGTCCCTCCATTTTATGTGAGCCTAAACATTCATGACAAAGTGCTACACAATGCCATGTTTGACTCAGGTGGCTCCCATAATCTAATGCCCAAGTCAGTAATGGAAAAACTTGATCTGGACATCACAAGGCCCTATAAAGACTTGTTTTCATTTGATTCTAGCCAGGTAAGATGTCTAGGCCTTATCAAGGACCTTTGTGTGTCCCTAGTCCAATATCCAGCTAAAACAATTTTGATGGATGTGGTAGTAGCTGACATTCCACCCAAGTATGGTATACTTTTATCTAGATCTTGGGGTGCCAAACTCTAGGGATCTTTGCAGCTAGACATGTTATATGCCACAATTTCAGTCTTTGGCCAGCCAAAGAGGTTATACTACGAAACATTGATGAAATATGTGGTCAGCAATCAAGAGAAGCCCCAAAACTTCCCAATCTACTCCATTCATTCGGACATGGACTCCTTTATCTTATGCAATGCTGATATGTGTCCCAGAACTGAGGTCAAACTCCTAACAACAACAGAAACAAAAAACATAAAAGAACAGTCCAGTGCCCAAGAACAAAAGATCATTGATGTGATTAACACAACAAAGCTAACTAATATATCACATGAATTACAAAAGCCAGACCTGCCCACTGAGCAAACTTGTAAACCTGTTGAAAAAAGCACTGATAAGGAAATATTGTGGTATCTAGAATTTGATGGGTCAGTAAACAAGCTAGGAGTAGGGGCAGGGGTTTGGATACACAATACACAAAATGACCAAGCTCGAGGTCATGCATATAGGCTTAATTTCAGATGTACAAACAACATGGCCAAGTATGAAGCCCTTTTGTTAGGTCTCAAACTGATTAGGAGTCTTGGAGTAACCAAAGTTTCCATTTTAGGTGATTCAGATTTAATTGTACAACAGATAAAGGGAAATTTTGTTACAAATGATCTCAGACTAAGGTCTTACAGGGCAGCAACAACAGAGTTACTTACCAGCTTCTTGGAATTTCAGCTCACCAAAATACCTAGAAGTCATAATTTACATGCACATAGTTTGGCAACTTTTGCAAGCACCTGTAA
>APFE030880632.1:0-16460 GCA_000404065.3 Pinus taeda
CGTATCCGGGGCAACACACATCACAGCACCAGTAAGTCCCACCGTTGTAGCACCATTTGCAGCACCGACAAGGTGGCTCTGCCACCTCTAAACAGACACACATCAAACCATATTAGACTAATTTTGTTTTAGTATGAATGGATTTTGATCATACTTTTATTTTATTTTTCCGTTTCAAATTGCAGCAGCTAAGGAAAAAAAAGAAAAGCATTCAGTAGTATTTTACTCCGTGATAACGCAGTCTTTGCAGAAGTACGATCATCATCTATCGCTGTGACAGGAGATAACAGGAAGAGAGAAAAAATGCACGAGCTTTGAAATAGCCATTGATATCACACGCGGAAAACCAAAATAAATTCAGAAACAAGAGACGAGATGAGATGGTGAAGAGGAGAAGGGGTGAGACTATAAATAAATAAAGAGCAATAAGGGCAGGAATTAAATGTGATTAATGTACTAGTCCAAAATCTATTGCCACATAAGCCGAACACGACCAGAACACATCCCATAAAGTAAAAGATTCCCGGCTAGATAAAATAATGGATATTAAATGTTGAATTCTTGATGTGAGAGGTGTTGTATGGTTTTGTTGACGGAGATGTTTAATAAAATAATATTTAAAATAATAAATGGGTAATAATAAAAAAATAATATTATATAATAAATAAAATAGTTTAGGTTTTTAATTTTATATTATATTTATTTTATATTTAATAGAAATAAAATTTATGTAGAAATATATAATTTAAAAAATATTAAAAAAAAAAAAGATTTATATGGAAATAGACATGTAATTTAAAAATCATATTTTTTTGTTATATAAATAATTTATTTGAAGTGTATCGTTAAATCTTTTCATGGTATCAAAGCTTGGACCACATTCCATTCTCCAACTATCTCTGAGAGCTACTACATATTGTTAAATTTTTATATGACTAACATATTTTCACAGCTAGAATCCAAGGCTAGTCTGGCTCCAAGCACTAGAGAACCAAACACCTCTTCAAGTATCAGAGCTTGGACCAGAATCCATTCTCCAACTACTAGAGAACCAAACATCTGTTAAGTATTAGAGCTTGGACCAAAATCCATTCTCCAACTACCTCTGAGGGCTACTGCATATTGTTTAATTTTTATGTCCATAGCCTGTCTTCAAAAATGGAATCCAACGGTGGTCTGGCTCCAAACACCAGAGAGCCAAAACACCAGAGAGCCAAATCCACATTGGGAGAAAAAGCTTTTGGTCATAATCATTGCTGCTGCAATAGATCTGTTAACATCGAACTCAGGCCAAACGTATAATTGAAAGACAAAAGACAAAAGACAAATGAAAGCCAAAAGACAAATGAAATGAAAGCCTTAGTTTCTTGCACATGGGAATGCTATTTTTCTTAATGAGATTAGACCAGATTGCAGTAATTTAGGTCGATGAGAATATTTGAGAGTTATGAATAAGTGATTATTACGTAAAAAAATGACTTTACAATCATCATCTATTTCATATAATTTCTCTAAGTCAATAATGATTTTTTTTCCCTTTTCACATGAATTTTTTTCCCTTTTCACATAGATTTCAAACTCGAAGGGCCCCAAAGGCATGCTTAAAGTATTCAGTGCGTTCTGTCTGCTCTTTATCGTTCGATTCAGGGCTGCCATCTTTTTCAAGAAGATTAGCGTAAAGAATATATATAACAAACAATTTACTAGTGAAAACGTTTAATACAGTTTTATAATTAAAGAGAGATAGAACTCTTATTTTATTAATAATTTTTTGAACTAAATTTGTAATTCATTTATTTTTTAAGGTGAAATTGACATGTAACATTTTAAATTATTAATAATAGAAAAATAATATACTATAAACAAACATAAATTCTATAATAAAGATTCCTTAATGTATATCTCTTTTCACTTCTAAACTAATAGTAACCATTATAATATATCTAGTTGTGAATCATGAGTAAAAATATGTTAATTTCAACTATGTATACATTATACAAAACAAAAGAAATATATATATTATATAGTATATATATAGTATTATATATATATATATATATATATATATTAGATATATATTATTGTTACGGTTAAAAATGCTTTAATATAAGGAATTTATAGATAATATCTTAATGAGTATTTCCTATTAATTAGTTCTTTAAGGTAGATTTGCAATTGCGTTTATTTTTTATATGGAATTGACAATATAACATTTTAATATATTAAAAAAAATATAATTATCTAATATATATAATAGATAGATTACAATTAAGAGATATTAATTAAGGATAATAAAATTTAGCATCAATTATTATATATAAAGGAGAGAGGAGAATTCCTTATTCCATTAATATTTTTTTCAACTAAAGTTTATAAGTCAGTCATATATATATAAATTATATATATATATATATATATCAACAGAAAATAGTTTTATATATAGAGAAAGTCTTTTTCCTTAGGAAAATCATAATTTTATTAATAATAACAAAATTACATTTTGTAGATGTTGAAGCCCATATGCATGCACAGGTTGAAAAGTGTTGTTCGAAGAAAAATCAGAAAGAAAAAAACCAGAAAAATAATGCACATTTGGAAAGAAAATTATGCTTTTCTCCCATTTTTCTTCTCAACCTTCCGCCACTCCCCTTCTATCGGCAAGGATGAAAAGATTACAAGTGAGTTGTCCTCCTCATGACGAGGATTATCCTTGTCTGAATTGGAATGGTATGAAGAATGATGTCTTTTGGCTCCACAACGATCCATTGAATCTGGTATCTTTGCCGGTAATGAGTCCATCAGATCTTCTGATATAGATTCCACAGTTTCTGGCTCCTTGTGGATCTCATTGTTCTCTTGGGGAATGGGGTGTTCCTTTTCCATATCATCCTCCTCAAGAGGGACATCTTCAGGGGAGGAGGGAATTGCATCCCTTGGGTTGTTTTCCTTCATTCTCCTTCCTACGCGTATCTTTTTTGGCTTCTAGACATGTGTTTTGAAGATGCCTTGTTTGGTGACATATTTTGCATTTGAATGCAATATTTCCATAATCTAGTATCTGTGCCCAACATCTCCGTTTATACATGAGTTGTATTTTGTCTTGAAGAATCGTAGGCAGTTGCTAATACGTAGGTCAAAGAGCTACCTGACACATGTTACTCATGGTAGAATCTACATGTGACCACCGTATGTATGAATATAATTTCTTGTACTAACGTTTTTTATGATATGACCATATACGGATCAATGGGATATCTATTGAATCTATATTTGATCACCATTAAATTAAGTAAAGGAAAATATCTAACATTATGTGATATCTATGTTTTAAGTTGGAAAAATATTTATGCCCGAGACATTGATGGATGTGAAATAGTTATGGTGTAATGCTTCAAATTTATAGTCTATGATACAAGTTAGCTATCCCATACATTATGCGTCATCAGAATCGTATACAATGAGGCTAGTTTAGCTATTTCTGCACGTTTCGTAAGATTTATGTCAGAAACACTTTTGATTATGCTTGTCGGACTATGATTATGATTCATTGCAATTCTAGCTATAGTAAACACAAGATAATGTTCCATTAATGCCTGTGTGGAGTCATCAAAGGAATTTATCGATTACATGCCATGATTAATTCTTTTTTGCAAATCGTAATTTATGCTTAAGGGTTGATTGAACATATAAGTCTTATAAATGGATCTAAAAGTCCACATCATGGATCCCGTAAAGCATAGAAGGAGTATGTAGTATTTTTCCTAGGGAGTATGGTTCATTACTTTTGATGTTGTTCAATTGTTAACAATATGAGTATAGTTGCATTAATAATAATTGTTTCTATAATTAGGGAATAATTGTACATGTGACGATGGTTGAATCTTAACTTTAACTGAAGAAAATTTAAGGAATGAGGGCCTAGTAAGTAATTCTCAAATTCGGCTCAAGGGGTATGTTACAAATGGTGCGAGAGCATAAGTTCAAATACTGCTTCCTATGGGCCAGTCCAGTTCTACAAGATATAGATGTTTTTTAGGTTTTCACTGCAATGAGTTCTAGAGTAGTGTCTTGAGGCATTACAATTCATAAGGTTTGAAGCTCAATCTGAAAATGAGCTATTGGAGGAGATTTTATGTGAAATTGAAGGTAACTTCGAACTGAGGTTGTAAAAGTTATGAATTTTAAAAAGTAGTTCGAGACATCTCT
The DNA here is from genome assembly GCA_000404065.3 of Pinus taeda. NCBI lineage: Eukaryota > Viridiplantae > Streptophyta > Pinopsida > Pinales > Pinaceae > Pinus > Pinus taeda. Next base: position 4,207 of record APFE030880632.1, read on the forward strand.
GGGGATTATATGTCGTGACTAAAGTTGTAATCTTGCATGCTGTAAGTGATATTTTTAGGGAGGAGGTGATGGTCTCCTAGACATTCTACCTAGCACTGTTCTTTAATCGAGTGTTGAAATAGCTATTAGATTGGTCAATAATTTCCAATAGATAATTTCGATCCATGTCAAGTACAACAATTATGGCTTTGAGATTGGTCAATAATTTCCAATAAACAAATTCCATCCATGTCAAGTACAACGATTATGGCTCTGAGATGTAAAATCCTATCCGTAGGTAGTTGAGCTTTAGCTGATATAGAACCTCGGAGTGGAAGGCATGGGATTAGCCTCTTTAGGCAACTCTCTGAGATGTAAAATCCTATCCACAGGTAGTTGAGCTTTAGCTGATATAGAACCTCGGAGTGGAAGGCATGGGATTAGCCTCTTTAGGTAACTCCCTTATCATTATGATTGGTAATTATTAAGTGGATTATGAATGTGTATATTTCAGTTTTACACATAATAATTAAAATAACCAAAACAACATTTAATAAATATTAGTTTTTGGTGTTGATTTGAACAATGAAAATTATGATGTCCACAAAGTGACAAAGAAACACACTGTCCTCTATTATCAATCACAATTCAGGTTCTATCATAAATTAATAAGTCTGTCTTATGGGAAACAAAGATGTTACCAGTCCCTCCATGGATTTTGGAGTATGAAATCATGCATGAGGTGTAATATATATATATATATATATAATATATAATAAATATATATATATATATATATATATATATATATATTTTTGTTACCTATTATTATCGATAAAACAATAATCCGTTGTTATAGATAGATAAAGGTTGTGTTCACTCTAATTCATAATAAGTAGTATCTATGCCTACTTATTCCACCAAAAATAAAGGCATACTTGGTTGGAGGTTAAGGGTGGGTTGCATAATAAAGATCACTATTGCAATCTATCAATGACATCAAACTATGTTCTATCTTATTTCATGTAGACAAGGAGAATTATCTAAACAAACCAAACCATAGTTGAAGGATTCAGTAATTTTTTTATTTTAAGTTATCAAAAAAATTCCCACTCGAATCTCATGTTCCATGACCTCCTCCGAGGAAAATATAATGCAATAAATGAATCACCAAAATGATCAAGGTGTAGTGCGCCATGTCAAGAAGGAGGTTTTTCTTGAGTGTTGACGGCCGACAGAAGGCACCAACATAAATTCACGTATGGACTAAGCCATGAGTGGAGCCTTCCACGCATTGGTTTCAACATTCCATTGCGGATGTGGATGACGTAGTATTGGAGAAAGAGGACTCGATGGTAGTTTTTAAATTGCAAACGATAAAGACTGCCAGGAAATTTGGTTCAGAAATCTACGATGTTATGTTATGGGCATAGAATGATATTAAAAGAACCATTATTATTCACTCGACTTGTGACATGGTGGCAGCGGGGGTGAAGCAAACACACTTTTGAACTCTTCCCTTGTGACTTAATGTTCAAATTGGGAATTGAGTACAAGCACAACTGTCATGTTCGAAGTGTCATGTGTAGGTAAGGAAGTTTTAGAAAGGGTGTATGTGATTGGGAGTTTTAAAGCATAAAAACACCTTCCCAAATTAAATATTGTAGAAAATATATATGTGGACAATTTTTTATATATAGAATTTATATGTACGATTTAATTAGTATTTTATTAATAGATTCTTTAGGTAGATTTGTAGTTAGTTTATTTTTTAATATGGATTTGACATGTAACATTTTAAATACTAATAAAAAAATAATTATACACACAAAGATAAATAAACATGTAAGATTACCATCATGTCCCAATAGTACAATTGTTTGAGGATGGGCCTAGTTAGTAAGATAATGTAGGATCAAACCTCATGGGGGGTGGTTGTGGTCTATGCTAGGGGGATGAGACCTGATAAAAGATATATTCATCTTAGAGCTAGTGTGTTCGATGCCTAGTGTGATCCCATTGTGACTTTGATGGATTAGATAGCCTTGGTTATGGCTCCTCAAGCAAAAATTAAGGCCTAGAGGATCACACACAACTTCACAAATAGAAAAAACATGTAAGATTACCTTACAAAGCGTCCCTCACGACAGTACTACTGTGGAGTCATGGTTTCTAGGAATAATCCTTTAGGCCCACCTCTAGACTTCGTGCATGGTATATTGTATTTGTCACCTCTGTCATTTATGCTAAGTGGCTCCAAGTTTCTGATACATGGTTGCCATGCCCATTATCTTCATTATGTCCTCAATTGTAATTGTTTTCCCCTAATCAAAACTAGAGAGTCTCAGAGGGTGTTTAACATGTATCAAATTATGTCCTTTTTATTTTAGCATCCCTCACCTATTTATATATAAGGGAAGATAGAGTTGATGTAAATTTTATCATCATTATAATCTATTCAACGTATTGTCTTATATCTTATAAGGACAAATAGGTTAGGTAGACGAGGAAAACCTAGTAGCATGACATTGAGGTGCATGTGGAAACCCTAAAATAAGAAAACATAAGAGATAGAGATGTCTTGTCTATTTCATGGAGAGATTTCCTTTATGTGAATTTTAGGTTTTCTCATGTGATGTTGGTGTTTACGCTATGCACTTAGACCTTACAAAAGGACATGGATTTTGTGTAAACCATGATGATGGCTGTGGTGGATCTTGTTGTACTACTATATTTTACAACCTACTGGAAGACATGGATAGTGGAGATAACATATTGAATGATTTAAAAACCTTATTCTTATGGGATGTGAGGCTACAGAAACATCATCGTGAGATGAAGTTTATGATTCATGAGCATAGTGTCATTCCTTTATTAGAAGACAAGGCTGTTACTATATCTTTGATGATGTCCCACATATGTATTATTGTTTATGTTGATGTAAGTTTTGAAGGGCAAGGATTTGAGTAAACAAACCTTGGGATGGAGACTAGGACTATATTGTCTTTTCATGCACTTATGTAATGCAATATGGCTAAGGTTTATAAAATCTAAGGAAGAAAATAATTATAGTGTAAAGAGCATATGTGATATAAGCTTATTGGAGCGAGGGGAAGACATCTTGTTGTTGATGCTAGCTTGTTGTGGATCTTTGATGGTGGCTAGATTTTCCTTTTTTTAACTTGCTATAAATTTGGGAGCTATGTATTGTACCAATTATTGTGATAAAAATTTTCACACATATTTTATTTGTTCTATCTATGTATAAAGTATCCTTCTATCCATAATTGTGTGACTAAAAATTTTATTTTTCTTCTTGCATTGCCTTTGTCATTGAGTAGTTTTGAAGTTTTATCATTCATATTGATTTGATATAACATAAGGTTGAAATTTTTAAGTAATTGAATATAAAACTTGAAGATAAAAGCCATATTTATGTTACATAAATTATTATAATAAAGAGATTTCCATATTTGGTATGCAGTTGGAGAAGCGTGCCGTAAGTGATAAAAATTGTTGCAATTTGTTTGGGATCATTAACTACTGTATTGCTAGGAATATGCCTAACTACCATGTCTTCAAAAACCCAATACAAACAGCTTCAACGATTCAACATGTTAAAGTGATCTCTTCACAATAGATGATATTGCATCACAATGACATAGATGGAAATTCAACCTAATAATATAACACTTCAACATAAAGTAAAATGCACTTCAATACACACAAACACACTCAAAATTGTCTCAAATATACATATCTAACAAAATGGCACAATGTGTTCAATAAATAAAATGACACCTCATGCCTAGACATGGAAGTATGGCATGCGGTGATCTATATAAAAAATTATTATGATATTCGAACAACATCTCTTGCCCAAACATGATTATCTTGCATATGATGTTGTATATAGAAAATGGGTCTCTTGACCACTTACACCATCACTACCATCATTTGCATCTGCAAAGTCGACCTTTCTCCTTTTACTAGAAGGAGCTCATATTTTTAGCTCTCTAGGCTTGCTTCTTCTCTACAAGGACTATACAAAGAAACAACATTCTCATTCGATTTTTCCATAATAAATTAGGCACTTATAAAATAATAATTTCTGATTCAAGCCCATAAAACTCACCAAATATGTCTAATCAATCATGTCGGTGTTTTCCTCCTCCACATCCCCAACCTCTCTACTATACCATTCTTCAATAGTTACAAGAGTTCAAGCACATAATTTAAACAAACAATTACTAGAATCACTTCAATTGGTCATAAATAAATAAAAACCATCAATTAATGATGTCCTTGTTAAGGTCTCGCCCAATGACAAAGATTCATTGATGGGTGTAGTTAGCTATATAACCTACTCATAGGAAAAATCTATTCTTCCATCTATTAAACTTCCATTGTGGGTTAATGGTTGGGGTACTACATGGAGGCTATCTCAAGAAACCACTTGAGAGAGAACAATGGTAGTCAAAATGGTTGTGAGGGGTGGGGAGGGTGCTATTGAATGGCCTATGGATGCAACCTTTATGGCTGCCTCAGATGGAAAATGTGGCAGAGGAAGGTGTTGATCAACACCCATGGGTTATATTGATGATGCAAGTTCCCTAGTGAGGTATGCGACATATCAATCATCGGGGAAATGTGACAATAATGTTGGAGAAATGATGGGAAAACAATGAATGATGGTGAATAATATGTAGGGGTAAGAGTGGAAAATTGAGAAAATGAAGGAACCCGCATACACATTTATAATATTTCAATTAGTAAGAAGAATAAAATCCTAGGAGAGAAAAAATGTTTTGACAAGCAGAAACAACAAAAAAAATCAACTAACACATACCCTCCATGCTAAGCCAAAAATTAGGTGGGTGAAAATAAAATTTGAAATGAGACTTAGTAGACCATGGGAGAACTCTTGCACCATAAAGAACAATAATGTGGTTGAGGAAGTAGTATTTCTTGCTAGGAGACCACCTCTCTCATGTCATTTGAGACCATGAAACCAAATTTCTCTTATTCGTTGTTTGAGGTCACATTTTGACATTCTTCATGTCCTAAGAATAGGTCCATTCAACAACCATGGATACTCAATATTACAAACCATTGATGAGCACGACCTCCATGTAAGACCAACAATTAACCTGGTGCCTTGAAATGAAAGTGTTGCATGTGATCTCTAAAACCTTCTCATAGTAAGGGTGGCTGGTGATAAATAATACTGGAGATAAATAATAAAGTAGTACTTTGCCTAGTAATAATGCAGTCTTTGCAGAAGTATGATCATCATCTATCTCTATGACATGAGATAACAGGAAGAGAGAAAAAATGCAAATGCCAAACAATAATACGAGCTTTGAAATAGCCATTGATATCACCTATGAAAAACAAAAATAAATTCAGAAAAAAGAGACGAGATGAGATGGTGAAGAGGAGAGGGGGTGAAACTATAAATAAAGAGAAATAGGGGTAGGAACTAAATGTCATTAATGTACTAGTCGAAATCTATTGCCACTTAAGTTGAACACGACCAAAACACATCCCATAAAGTAAAAGATGGTCAACTAGATAAAATACTAGATATTGAATCTTGAATTCTTGATGTGAGAGGTGTTGCATGGTATTGTTGAGAGAGATGTTTAATAAAATAATATTTAAAATAATAAAAAAAATATTTTATATAAAAAAAATAGTTTAGTTTTTAATTTTGTATTATATTTATTTTATATTTAATAGAAATAAGATTTATGTAGAAATAACATAATTAAAATATTAAAAAAAATAATTTCTTTTATATGAAAATAGATAGGCATTTTTTTTAATTAACCTATAGCATGTAAAAAATAGTTGTTTTTTTAATATAGATAATTCATTTTATGTCTTATTGGTATGTAATAATCAAATAAAAATATATTAATAACAAAAAAATATGTTATTGTTAACTATAAATAAATATTCAATATTCCTATTAAATAAGATAGTTTTATATCAATAAAATAAAACAACTTACATATATAATATATATAAATATATATATATATATGGATGTGTCATTTATTATATTTTTAATATGAAAAGTAGAATGGATAGATACAATTAAAGAGATATTAATAAGGAAATAAAGTTTAGCATGAATTATATATATAAAGGGAGAGAGAGAATTCTTATTCCATTAATATTTTTTTTTAGTAAAACCTATAAGTCATTCATACATCTCTCTCTCTCTCTCTCTCTCTCTCCCTCCCTCTCTCTCTCTCATATATATATATATATAATATATAATATATAACAAATAATTTACCTAGTGAAAACGTTTAATACATATTTTATATATAAAGAGAGATAGACCCTTATTGTATTAATAAGTTCTTGAGCCAAAATTTGTAAATTCATTTATCTTTTAATGAAAAATATATATAATATATATATATCTATATATATATATAATATATATATTATAGTTAAATTTTTTAATATAAGAATTATAGATTAAGATTTAAATAGTATTCTATTAATAGGTTCTTTAGTTAGATTTGTAATTCATTTATTTTTTAATATGGAATTGACATGTAACATTTTAAATCTTATAAAGAAATAATTATACACACAAAGATAAATAAACATGTAAGATTACCTTCATGTCCCAATAGTACAACTGGTTGAGGATGGGCCTAGTTAGTAAGATAACATAGGATCAAACCTCATGGGGGGTGGTTGTGGCCTATGTTAGGGGGATGAGACCCGATAAAAGATATATTCATCTTAGAGCTAGTGTTTTCGAGGCCTGGCGTGATCCCATAGCGACTTTTATGGATAAGATGGCCTTGGTTGTGGCTCCTCCAGCAAAAACTAAGGCCTAGAGGATCACACACAACTTCACAAATAGAAAAAACATGTAAGATTACCTTACAGAGTGTCCCTCATGATAGTACTACTGTGGAGTCACTGTTTCTAGGCATAATCCTTTTGGCCCACCTCTAGACTTGGTGCGTGGTATATTGTATTTTTTGCCTCTGTCATTTATGCTAAGTGGCTCCAAGTTTCTGATACATGGATACCATGCCCATTATCTTCCTTATGTCCTCAATTCTAACAGTTTTCCCATAATCTTGATTGCATTGGCATACTCAAAACTAGAGAGTCTCCATAATTTCCCCCCTTTGGCTCAATAATATTCATCCACCTAGGTTGACATGGTGGAGCTTCAGTTAGTCACCCAAAGATACTATGAAAATTTGGCTCAGTTAGTCTATAACACCCATCCCTTGTACGTAAAACTTTGCTAACCTAAGCTGAGAAAATATATGTATGATGTGTAACAAGAAAAGTAAATACGTTATGAAATAAATGAAATAAATGATCACTTCGAAAAGCGAGACACCAAGAGATGATATTCTTTCCAGATCCCATTGGTGAATGGGAAGGGATAATTCTTTTAGCATAAAGCTTCTAGATTCCATTGTAGATAATTTGGATGGATTGGTGATAAATATCCATTGAGAAAAACATAAAACCTTTGCGGGAGAGAAAGGCAAGATTTTGTGAGGAAAAGGCTCGCGGGAGAGAAAGGTGAGATTTTCTGAGAAAAGCATAGGCAAATGGATAAAAAAGATCCATAAAAGTAGGGCATTGATAATGGAAACAATATCATGAAAGAGGGTATTAAATATGCATTGCAGAGATCAACAAGGGGTAGTTGATCCATGGCAAGAAATCTCGACTCGGGGGTGAAGTGGAAGGGACAATTCTAGGTTGGGTGGTGGTGCTCTATTCTCCAAGTGGTGTTCTCTCTTCTAGTCTAGTTGGATTCATTTGCATGGGAAATACTGTATGTTTACCCCTTACATTTTATGTTGTGGAACCATTAAGCTCAAATGTATAGAAGTTTGTGTTATCTTTGTTTATGAGAGTGATTGAATTCTTATGTATCTAACTCTTATTGCATCCAAATGTAGATTTAGTGGTGGAAGCATCATAGGCAGTTGCTAATACTTAGGTCAAAGAGCTACCTGACACATGTTACTCATGGTAGAATTTGCATGTGACCACCATATGTATGAGTAGAATTTCTTGTACTAACCTTTTTTATGATATGACGATATACATATCAATGGGATATCTATTAAATCTATATTTGATCACCATTAAATTAAGGAACATATCTAACATTATGTGATATCTATGTTTTAAGTTCGCAGAATATTTATGCGCGGGAAATTGGTGCATGCAATATAGTTATGGTGTAATGCTTCAAATTTTATAGTCTATGGTACACGTTAGCTATGCCATACATTATGTGTCATCAAAATTGTATCCAATGAGGCTAGTTTAGCTATTTCTACATGTTTCATAAGAGTTATGTCAGAAACACTTTTTATTATGCTTGTAGGACTATGATTATGATTCATGGCAATTCTAGCTATAGTAAATGCAAGATAATGTTCCATTAATTCTTGTGTTGAGTCATCAAAGGAATTTATTGGTTTCATGCCATGATCAATTCTTTTTTCCAAATTGTAATTTACGCATAAGGGTTGATCAGACATATAAGTATTATAAATGAATCTAAAAGTCCCCATCATGGATCACATAAAGCATAGAAGGAGTATGTAGTATTTTGCCTAGGGAGTATGGTTCATTACTTTTGATGTTGTTCAATTATTAAGAATATGAGTATAGTTGCATGAATAATAATTGTTTCTATAATTAGGGAATAATTATACTTGTGACGATGGTTGAATCTTAACTTTAACTGAAGAAAATTTAAGGAATGACGGCCTAGTAGGTAATTCTCAAATTAGGCTCAAGGGGTATGTTACAAATGGTGCGAGAGCATAAGTTCAAATACTGCGTCCTATGGGCCAATCCACCTCTATAAGATATAGACGAGTTGTTAGGTTTTCACTGCAATGAGTTCTTGAATAGTGTCAAAGGAATTACAATTCATAAGGTTTGAAGCTAAATCTGAAAATGAACTATTGGAGGAGATGTTATGTGAGATTGAAGGTAACTTCGATCTGAGGTTGTAAAGTTATGAATTTTAAAAATTAGTTCGATACATCTATGAGAATTATATATCGTGACTAAAGCTGTAATCTTGCATGTTGTAGGAAATATTTTTACGGAGGAGGCGATGGTCTCCTAAACATTCGACCTAGCACTATTCTTTAATCGAGTGTTGAAATGGCTATTAGATTGGTCAATAATTTCCAATAGATAAATTCGATCCATATCAAGTACAACAATTATGGCTCTGAGATTGGTTAATAATTTCCAATAAACAAATTCCATCCATGTCAAGTACAACAATTATGGCTCTGTGATGTAAAATCCTATCTGTAGGTAGTTGAGCTTTAACTGATATAGAACCTCAGAGTAGAAGGCATGGGATTAGCCTCTTTAGGAAACTCCATTATCATTATGATTGGTAATTATTAAGTGGATTAGGAATGTGTATATTTCAGTTTTACACATAATAATTGAAATAGACAAATCAACATTTAATAAATATTAGCTTCTGGTGTTGATTTGAACAATGAAAATTACAATGTCCACAAAGTGACACAGAAACACACTTTCCTCTATTATCAATCACAATTCAGGGTCTATCATAAATTAATAAGTCTGTCTTGTGGGAAACAAAGTTATTACTGGTCCCTCCATGGATTTTGGAGCAGAAAATCATGCATGAGGTGTATATATTGACAAATACATACATACATACATACATACATACATACATATATATATATTTTTATATATATGTGCGTGTGTGTGTGTGTGTCTATATATATATATATATATAACTGATAATAAATAACTATATTTGTTACCTATTATTCTCGATAAAATTATTATCCATTATTATAGAGAGATAAAGGTTGTGTTCACTCTAATTCATAATAAGTAGTATATACACCTACTTATTCCACTAAAAGTAAAGGCATACTTGGTTGGAGGTGAAGGGTGGGTCGCGTAATAAAGATCACTATTGCAATATATCAATGACATCAAAGTACGTTCTATCTTATTTCATGTAGATAAGGATAGTTATCTAAACAAACAAAACAAGAGATGAAGGACTCAGTAAATTTTTTATTTTAAGTTATCGAAAATATTCCCAGTCGAATCTCATGTTCCATGACCTCCTCTGAGGAAAATATAATACAATAAATGAATCACCAAAATGATCAAGGTGCAGTGCACCATGTTAGGAAGGAGGTTTTTCTTGAGCGTTGATGGTCGATAGAAGGCATCAACATAAATTCATGTATGGACTAAGCCTTGAGTTCTCGTTTCTCTGCGAGCTACCAAATGGAGCATTCCATGCATTCGTTTCAACATTCCATTGTGGATGTGGATGACGTAGTATTGGAGAAAGAGGACTCGATGGTAGTTTTTAAATTGCAAACTATAAAGACTACCAAGAAATTTAGTTCAGAAATCTATGATGTTATGATATGGGCAGGTGAAGTGATTATACCCTCATAGACTGATATTAAAAGAACCATTATTATTCACTTGACTTGTGACGTAGCGGGGGTGGGGGTGAAGCGAACACACTTTTGAGCTCTTCCCTTGTGACTTAATGTTCAAATTGGGAATTGAGTACAAGCGCGACTGTCATGTTCGAAGTGTCATGTGCAGGTAAGGAAGTTTTAGAAAGGGTGTACGTGATTGGGAGTTTTAAAGCATAAAAACACCTTCCCAAATTAAATATTGTAGAAAATATCTATGTGGACAACTTTTTCCTCTTCAAGTTACACAACTGTCCTTTATATTGGACTTATCCGCTGACCTAAAGGCCCTCAAAAGCTTGGTGAATTGGATGCAAAAGCATTTGGCTGATAGTTACCCTCATGATCTCATCCATAAAAGCATAAAATTGGATAGTGTTTATCCTTACATACACGTGTCTCTGTCACCATCATAATCATCTCGTTAATCTCATCATCAACATGCAAGGATCATCTAGATCATCTTATAGTTTGTTGAAGTCTATGGGTGGCTCATATAATAAGATTTTCATATTTGAGACCCACTACTCCTCGGTGTTATTAGCTCACTAAGAATGGCAGGGGCATACCCGAAAATTTTGCCTCATAGAGTAAATCACAAACATTCATGACCATCAGAAAATTTCATGAAACCAACGAGGAAATCGTTGACCAATCAATCGAATTATTTATCAAGCTTGTGCTCATATTCATTGATTATCTTGAATATGGAAGTCGATAATGTATCATGAATTAACCAACAATATTCTATGCTTTGGAGTCATTATATGGAATAAGTTGTCACTCATATGCAGAAGTCTGGAGGTAGGTGTGAATGTAATTAGGATCGAACACCACAAAGAGGGTGAGAAAGGTTGGGCCATTTCGATAGCCTGAGATTTTAAGAGGTTATCCTATCAAGGAAACCCTCCTTTAAAAAGAAGTTGTTTTACTTATGTAGAGACATTGGTGAAATTTGTGTGTAAAGCATAGTGCTAGCAAAGGGATTAGATTTTAATGAGAATTGCCCATTAAATTTGGTAAGACTCTTTAAGGGATTATTCATGACCAGTTCATAGTTGCATGTTTTATTATGCACATTGTTCCAAACAATCATAGTTTGATGGATATATATATGCCACCATTAATGGAAAATATCTATTGATAGTTTTCTTTATGAGGATGGTGTTGCACATGTTTTATTTTATTAATGTGTAATCATGTCGACATATTTACCACAGTTTGTGTCATTACAATTTTCTTGATGATAAGGATATTATTTCGAATTATTGTTCATAATTATGTTTAAAGAGGAAATACAATATTAAATGACATGAGGAAACTTTGTTTGAAAACAATCTACATGTAAGAGTGTGTATTAGTTATATACATTATTTTGTTTTATGCATAAAACATAGCAACATGAAGATTTATCTTTTGAACGGAAAAATTTAACATATAATCAAAAGAAATACTCATGTTGTGATTACATGTATATGTTTACATATATTTATGGATTTCATGTAATTCTCATTTCTGTGGTTACAATGCGCTGCCCTGGTATTTTTACATGCATGGAACTGTGTTGGAGTGAAGAGTAATACAAAAATATAACTAAAAATTAACATGTTGATTAATGTTAATAAGTATAATGGTTGACTATTAATTAAATTTTTTTACTGTGTCCACTCATAGATGTGGAGATTAAGAATTATACTTATTATATATTTTGAAAGTTTTCAAAACTCAAGTTATTGTTGAATTCTCTTGTGA
>APFE030880661.1:4107-26094 GCA_000404065.3 Pinus taeda
AGGATACAATTTACATTAATCATTCATAGGACAAATGGAAATGGAACCATAAGAGTAGTCATCTATCTTTATTAATCACAAAATAGAGTAAGGTACAACCGAAGTCCTGACGCTGAGTCCTGATCTAGAGGGTCCAGCCAGCATGTCTTCCAAGCATTCACCTTTGAAGTAGATCTCCCAAGTCAAAGAGGTCTCTCTCTCTCACATACAAGGCAACAAAGTCATGACCTTCCTCAAGCTCAAAAGCAATCCTCACACAACACACCAAATGCCTACAAAGAGCAGCACTAATGCACTAAGAATTCCTCAATCAAAGTCTATATGTTCCAAACTAGCTGCTCATGGGCAATGGACGAGGCTTATAAAGGAGGAGTCTCCATAAATAGGTAAAGGATGAGCACTCCCCCAAGATAAGCGGATGATCAGTCAAACAAACATGTTAGAGAAAAGATGGCGACCTCAACAATGCTAACAGCCAAGTCTGGAGTCATCTGGAAGGTTGGCTGTTAGAACAAACTCGCCTAAACAGGATCAGCGCGGGAGCAAAAGCTGGGTTGGCGCGCTGGATCGCAGATCAATTATAGAAGAGGTCTGGTCAGCGCGCAATGATACAAGCGGAGGGTGCGCTGTCCGTGAAATTGGACCAACGCAGAAAACACGTGTGCTTCCGCGCTGGCAGCGCAGCAGTTACATTATCCTCCGCCAGTCAGCTCGGTTATTTAATAAACAGACGCGATGATTCAATTAACTTAGGCAAAGAGGGTTTTTAACCAGTTTAGAGAGCATAAGTGAGGCGATTGTGGTTTTATGACATAGTAGGGAGACTGACATGATGGTAGTGACATTTTACTGTGTAACATGTATCTTTGGTGGAACGAAAGTTTTTGGTCATCTATCTTAATGCAAAGAACAGAAATGAATGAGGGTCATACAGGTCATAGCATATCAATCAAAGTTGAAGAGCATCTAATAGGGTAGAGCAGCCAACACTGCATAAGTTATGTTTTCCCTGTTATCGAAACTATTCATCTCTATCTTTTGTAAAAACAACGAATCATCACTAGATATTATCTCTGTAAGATATTTTGAGATATTTTGTATAAATACCCCCCTTAACGAAGTATTTGGCGTTGGTGAGGAATTCTTAGACTTTTTTGTAATACTGAAATTTTGGAATAAAAAAGCTTTGGAATCATATGTTTCTGGACTCACTGGATGTGGAATTGAAGCAGATGGACTTGTCACAGAATTCTTGAATCAACCATTGGACCAATAAGTCCCCTATATCTTCTGTTTTTGTAATTTTTCTAGTTTCTTATATCACCTGTGTTTCACAATCTAAATGGTGATGATAAAGATTAATTCAGAATTTGCTTGACTGCACTCTGTGTTTCATTCATTATCATTCTCTGTGTTTTCTTCAGGATTAGTATAAACATTGTAACTCTTAATTGTTCCTATTTTCTAATTCACTCATATTGATTATTTTCTTGGGAATTTATTACATGCTCCTTAGTAGTAATCATCCATTGTTTTGTGTTAAATATGTTGAAGGATTCTTAACTGCCCTTCAACCAATTTTAAGCCCATCCCATCCAATACAGATCTTTGTTTGCTCCATGTTTGACTACCTTGCTCTGTGAAACCATCCTCTGTTGAGAAACCAAATCCAGAAAACCCTCTTCATTGACTCCATTTTCCCAATGGACTGAAGTTCTCAGATTTAGACCTTTGTTCTATTGAATTTCACCATCCAAAAATCAAACAAACCCCTGAACAACATAACTAGGCTAACATCTTTCAAAACAAAGTTAAATCATAAAGAGAGAGCCCTCTCTGGATGCATATTGGCTAGAAGCTATGTCTAAAATAATGGTTTGTGGTTGCCTTGGCTGTATTCCCTTTCTTACAACTTTTGGGAACAGCCTGAGTAATAACATCATTAGCGACTCCACTAGGGACTTTGAATGTTTATTTGTCTCTGTTGTCTGCCCTATAAGCTACAGACAGAGCCTGAAGTTAGCCAGGTAGCCTTTGAAATGCTTTTGCTCTGCAATGGCATAAGTAAATGAATGCTACTTCAGTCTATCTCTGGTCTAGCTTATAGATTAGACAATTGGTGTCAAATACTAGATCAGTTCCTCATTTATAAGTCTTTAAGAAAGTTCACAATTTCCATATTCATAGTCTCTTGCAGAAACTCTTAAAAGTGGTATTATCAAAATAAACAAAAATATAGCTACAAGCCTGGCTTCAGAAAGGATTCGTTACACCAGATCACATCCTAATCCAAACCCACCACCTGTGTTTGAAAATCCTAATCGGATTCCTAAAATCCTTAGAAGACAAGTGAGCTCAGAAAAATCTTCTATTTCTCGGCCTTTATCCATATCAAAATCTTGTCCTGTGAGGTCAAATCACCTTGAGAACAAACCTTCTGCTAACTATCTTGAAGACTCTTTATTGGAGACCTTTTCCGAGTCTGGATTAACCCACATAGTTCAAGATCCCACATTCCTTGAAAATTTGCAGCTTGAAGTTGTTACTCCACATCCTCATAGACATTTGCACAACTCTATCTAATTTGAGCCTACTACTGAAAAAACACCATATCTTTATGTGATTACTTCCCCTTCTCCAAGTTATCCATCAGCACCTCACACTTCCCAACCTCAAGTTACCCCTTCCACTCTTCCATCCTCTGTCCATATCCTTGTTGTTGTCCCTACTGCACCAGTTGTCACATATATTCTTATTAACATGGCAAATAGATATGCTCCTTTGAACTTACCTGCCAATCTAGGGGCTATGCCCCAAGATTATGAAAGAAAAATCACTCCTTTTGATGGCATAGGCACATACACATCTCAACAAAATACTAAGAAAATGACAGGTTACTTTAAAATATATGAAGTTGATGATGATGATGTTAGAATGAGAATTTTCATTCAAAGTTTGACTGGAGATGTTAAAACTTGGTTTAGAGCCCTCCCTGCAAACAATATCAATGACCCACAAGCTCTTTATCAGACCTTCTTCAACATATGGGAAAAGAAGAAAGATCCTCTCCATATTTTATTAGAATATGAAGGCTTGAAAAGAGGTGCTCAAGAAATTGTCCAAGATTACTGTATTAGGTTCAATAATGTTTACAACGATATTCCTCAAAATATCAGACCTCCTCCAGATTTGGCTTTGATTAAATTCCCTGATGCATTTGATTCTGATATGGCAAATCAACTTAGGGAAAGAGCTCCTAGAGACTTAGAATAAATACAGAGCATAACCGTCACTGTCGAGGCCAACCTGATTTCTAGGCGAGCCAGGGCCAGAGTTTAAAGGAGGATACATTTTAAGGAAGAACCCTCTTCTCTTGAATAGAAATTAGATGCTATCATTAAAGGACTGGATAGACTTGGAGATACAGTAGAAACAATTGAGAGGAAATCCTCTTGGGATGGCCAACCAAGAAACACAAGAAGATATCCAAACTTCAGGAAGAACCAGAACCCTAACATTGGAAATTCTGGACCTCAGCAGAATATTAGGCCCCCATTCCAAGAAAATTTTGCTGAAGCCTCAACTTTAGAAGAACCACCAGAAGACACTCAAATTAATTTAATGGGCCTAAATAATGAACAACAAGTTTTCCTGGCCCAAGAAGACCAAGAAGCTCACACTCTCAAACGATTCCAAACACAGTGAGGTGAGCCATTTGATTTTAGGGAAGGATATGATACAGCCATTTATGAAGTTCACAAGCAATAAAATCTGAGAAGCAGAAGAATTAATGTCCCTGAAACCAATAAGCAGAAGGAGACCAAGCAGCCTAACAAAGCTAAGATCAATAAACCTCCTGTACAAGTCCTACCTAAAACAAGTCCTAACCCAATAATTGAAGACATATCAGATGAGCCACATCCAGACAGACAACCTTCCACTTCCATTCCTCCCAAAGAAAATGTGGAGGAACCCCTAGAAATGGATTTCCAACCAACTTCAGCCCATTAAACTACTCCTTAAAAAGAGAAAAACACAGAAAAAGACAATCCCACTGTCCAAAATACAAAAACTCAAACTAAAAAACCTTTCAATATTGAGACTGAAATAGGCAATTAGAGATAGCCATTCCATTTTTAGAATTGGCCAAACATGATGTCTACAGAAGTCAAATTAGCAGATCACTCCAAGTTTCTGTCAACAAAGATTCATTAAATATTTTTGATGACCAACATGAATTAATTTTTGGACCTGAGGTAAAAGGAAAATCAGTAGATGGAGGTGTTCCTCCTTTGTATGTAAGTTTGAACATACATGATAAAATACTTCATAATTCCATGTTTGATTCTGATGCTTCTCACAACTTAATGCCTAAATCTGTAATGGAGAAGTTGGAACTGGATATTTCCAGGCCATTCAAAGACTTATTCTCTTTTTACTCAAGCCAGGTTAGATGTCTAGGGCTAATCAAAGATTTATGTGTATCACTAGTTCAATACCCTACTAGAACCATTTTAATGGATATAGTGGTAGTTGATATTCCACCCAAATATGGCATGTTATTGTCTAGGTCTTGGGGAGAAAAACTGCAAGGATCATTACAGTTGGACATGTCTTATGCCACTATTTTAGTATTTGGTCAACCAAAGAAGTTATACCGAGAAACTTTAATGAAATATGTGGTGACTAGTCAAGAGAAACCCCATAATTTTCCCATTTACTCTGTGCACTCTGACATGGACTCCTTCATTCTCTACAATGCTAAAATTGATCCTCCAACTGATGTCAAAATTATAACATCTCAACAAGGAGAAATCTCAAGCGAAACCTTTAATATTCATGTTCAAGAAATCTCTGAGAACAGTGATACATCAGACAATCAAAACAAATTAGTTGAAACTAGAGAAATATATTTTCCCATACAACAGATTACTCAAAATCCTAATACTGACTATGAACATGAAACCCTTTGGTACTTAGAATTTGATGGTTCAGTTAACAAACTAGGAGCAGGAGCTGGAATTTGGGTGCAGAACCTACAAAATAATCATGCTGAGAGTCATGCTTATAGGTTAAACTTTAAATGCACCAATAATATGGCTGAATATGAGGCCTTGCTGCTAGGACTTAAATTGGTCAAAAGTTTAGGGGAAATGAGGATATCAGTTTTGGGAGACTCTAGTGTATTCATTCAACAGATAAAAGGAAACATGCTCACAATTGATCCCAAACTAAGAGCTTATAGAAGAACAACAATTGACCTCCTCAAAACATTTCTTGAAACACAACTTGCCAAAATTCCAAGAAAACATAATTTGCATGCTCACAGCTTAGCAACATTTTCTAGCACTTGTAGATTATTGTTTGAACCTAATCATCAGTTCACAGCTGAGATTAGACACAGGCTGGCCATACCTGATAATGTGAAGAACTCGCAGGTGTTTGATAATGATATTTAGATCAACAATTTTTTGACTCTAGATGAAGAGTTTTCTAGCACAAATATAGACATAGATACGTCTAGGACAATTGATCAAAAGGATAAAATAGAAACAAACATTTTAGCAGAATGTGCAAATCAAATGCTTCATGCAACAAAATTCACCAATAAAGAAATGCAAGATCTGAAGGAGATAGATATTGATGAGATCATTGAAGGAGAATCTAAAATTATTGATTTAAAAGATAATCATTTTCCCAAAGGCTTGACTCCTTTGGAAGATTTCTTTGATTTTAATGATATCCCAAAGAAACCCAAAATGCAGCTTCTAAAAGCAGACATTGAAGACTGTAACATAGGGACTGAGGAAAATCCAAAATGATAAAACTGTCCAAAACTTTTCCCTCTAATCAAAACTTAAATATGTTGAACTGTTCAAAGAATTCCACGATGTTTTTTCTTGGAGCTATGAATATCTCAAATCTTATGACACCTCTGTAATTCAACATACAATACCCCTAAAGGAAAATCAGAAACCATTCAAACAGAAACTCAAAAGAATTAACCTTGTACTACTCCCCTTAATTAAAAAAGAAATCAAACGGATGTATGACTCAGGAATAATTGCTCCTATTAGATTTTCAGAATGGGTGTCTAATTTAGTACCCACTAGGAAGAAAACAAGGGAAATCAGATTGTGTGTTGATTTAAGGAATGTGAATAAGGTTTCTTTGAAAGACAATTACCCCTTGCCCAAGATGGACCACATTTTATAAAGGGCAGTAGGGGCCTCTAGGATTTCACTTTTCGATGGGTTCTCAGGTTTTAACCAGATTCTTGTCCATCCTCACGACCACGAAAAAACTGCTTTTACAACACCTTGGGGAACTTTCAAATATGTTGAAATGCCATTTGGACTCAAGAATGCTGGGGAAACATTTCAACGAGCAATGGATATAGCTTTTGCAAAAGAGATCCATGATTTTTTGGTCATATATATAGATTACCTTACTGTGTTTTCCAAATCAGATCAGCAACATCTAAATCATTTGAGACAAGTGTTTTTAAAATGCATAAAGTATGGAATCTCATTAAACCCTAAAAAATCGTTGCTTGGTCTAGAAGAAGGCAAACTGTTAGGCCACATCATCTCCAAAGATGGAATCAGAATTGATCCTAATAGAATACAAGCCATATTACAAGTACCTCATCCTAGAAATGTCAAAGAACTTCAAGCTTTCGTAGGGAAGATCAACGTTTTAAGAAGATTCATACCTAATCTGGCTGAATTAATTAGACTGTTGAACAACATGTTAAAAGAGGATTCCAAGGTTAAATGGACAGTAGAAGCCAAACAAGCATTTGAAGAAATTAAAATGGCTTTAACTAGAACACCAATCCTTAGAAGTCCAAAGTTTGATAGAGACTTCATGATATTTTCATTTTTATCAGAACACACCATTGTTGTTGTTTTACTACAAAAATATGACCAAGGATGTGAAAACCCTATAGCCTTTTTCAGTAAAGCACTTAGGGATGCAGCACTAAAATACCCAATCATGGAAAAACAGGCTTATGCACTTGTGAAAGCTATTAAAGACTTTAGAGTTTATATATTGTACTCCCATGTAATAGCTTATGTACCAAGTGTTGTTGTCAAAGACATCCTAACTCAAGAGGGAATTGAAAGCAAACGAGGTAAATGGATAACTAACATATTGGAGTATGACATTGAAATAAAACATACAAATCTCAGAAAAGGACAGGGATTGGCAAAACTCATGACTGAAACAAACTTTCAAGCCCTTTATATCAATGAACTGGATAATGAATAGGATATGGAGACTGCACAGATCAATCAGGCCTTCTTAAAATCACGTTGGTATGCTGATATAATTCATGTATTATTAAAACTGCAAGATCCTCTAGGGTTATCCAGAACAAATAAAATATTTTTGAAGATGAAAGCTTCCAAGTTTTGTATTCTAGATAATGTATTATTTTGTAAAAATGATGAAGGTATTCTATTAAATTGTTTAATAAAAGATGAAGTTGACAAAGTGCTCAAAGAATTTCATGCAGGGGCCTGTGGTGGACATCTTTACTGGAAATCAACTGCAGATAAGATCCCAAGGGTTGGATTTATTGGCCCCCTTGTTTGCTGATGTGAACAAATTTGTCACCACTTGCCATAAATGTCAGATTTTTGAAGGCAAGAGGAAGGTTTTTCCTCTACCCCTTAAACCAATTTCCACAGAAAAGCCTTTGCAACAATGGGGTTTAGACTTTATTGGAGAGATCCATCCTCCCTCTTCTGGCCAGCATAAATGGATCCTCACTGCCACGGATTATTTCACCAAGTGGATAGAAGCCATTCCTACCAGACAAGCCAATGATACAGTGATTATAGGATTCTTAGAAACCAACATACTGTCCCAATTTGGCTGTCCTGAAAAGATCATAACTGACAATATTGTTGCGTTAAAATCCAAGAAAATGATAATTTTCTGTCATAAATACCATTTCACTTTAGGCTATTCTACAACCTATTACCCTCAAGGTAATGGTTTAGCTGAGTCTTCCAATAAAAGTATGATCAATATTATTAAGAAAATGTTGGAAGAGAACAAGAAAAACTGGCACAAGAAACTCACAAATGCACTATGGGCAAACAGATTAACTACAAAGAGATCCATTGGAACAAGCCCCTATGAATTGGTTTATGGCATGGAGGTTGTATTTACTTCATCTTTGGGGGTCCCTGTGATGAAGTTGCTGCAAGAAGCTTAGGTGGAACCCAATGAAATTCATAGAATAATAAATCAGACTATTCATTTGCAACAGACTAGAGAAGAGGTATATCAAAGATCTCAAGTACTACAAGAAAAGCTCAAGAAGATATTTGATAAGAGGACTAAGGCAGAATATTTCCACATTGGATACAAGGTTCTAAAGTGGCACTCTAGGAGAGAAGACAAAGGAAAACATGGGAAGTTTGACTTCCTATGGAAGGGACCTTTTATTATCCAGGCCTTACAAGGAAAAAATACCTACTTCTTGAATAACCTGGATGGCACATAAATAGAAGAAGGGTCGGTTAATGGTCGGATGCTGAAACATTACTTTGATCCAACTATTTGAAGCAATCTTACCTCATGATGTACATACTATATCCTTATTAATATTTCAATTTGGATTGGACAGCAAATTGCTGAAGTTGAAGCCCGAAGAGAAGGCCCTAAGCTTCACAAGTGTAACTGTCATACATATAAATAAAGGAACCAACAGAAGGAAATTTCAGACCACAATAAAGCAACCAACATAAGGAAATTTCAGACCACAATCAAAGTTATGGAGAAGGCTATTTGACCTGCTGTTCTTGACTTTCCACCAGGGAAAGCCATCCCCAAATGGAGCCACTATTAGGTTCCTATACCAATAGGTGTCATATTTCATGATTGACATTGATTGGCTCTACAATATGTTCATACCTTTTGGTCTCGTTGCCAAGGTTTTCCATATTCTCAAGAAATCAAAAAATTTTAAAAATGTAAAGAGAGTATTCCCTAAAAGAAAAATCAAAGGGCAAAAGAATTAAATGGTCAAAAAGGTGAAAGACATGAACCCCAAACAAAGGACCAGGAAAGTGTGCAAGTCCAAAATGCCACTACTATTCTATTTTTGCAATGATATGATGGTGTACAACTTGTTGAGTTATGCCACCATGGATGAATGGCCAAACAGATTAATCTTGGCTAGTTCATATTTGAATTTACTTGTTTTAGTGATAGAAAATAAAATGTGTCCAAACTGTTTAATCTTGGTAGATAACTAGATAGCTAGAGAAGCAAAGGAGCTCAACTGTTAAATCTAAGCCCTTGGATGTTATAAGGGTAGATCTAGATAGGATTGCAATGAAAAGAAAAAAGATGATGAGGGCTTGCCAGTTCAAATGCAGCCAAAGAAAGAAGAAAAAATGCTAGGTAAAGCAGGTTGGGTAGGCAGATGATGTTGCAGAAGCATACTTGAGATTGATTTTGTCTCTCAAGATGTTCATCGTACTGTTATCACAAGTATCATGGCAGATGTTTGGATGCAGCGCAAGTGAGGCAGAGTTTATTACTACCTCCCCTTCATGTCTACCCCCCAAGTCACTTACTAATCTCCCTTAAAGGTATTGAGATTTGCTTAATATCCTTAAAATCACTCATCCCATTTTTCATCAGATGCCTAAGTGGAGCTTCAGTTACTTAGGAACAATAGCCACATTTCTTGTGTAAAATCCCTTTTTTTCCTTTTTGCCTAAGTTTTATAACATTATGCTTAGCTCGCATTCATTTTCAAAAGTTTCATATTAGCTATTAACATTATTGTATAACTCCCTATACTTATTCCCCTTTCTTGTATTACATTAATATATGCAAAACCCCAAAAATTTATTATTCCTACCCCCGACTAAACTATAGCCATATATTGTTGTTTTAAATGGAATTATAGGTTTATTTCAAACCTTATAATAACCATTCCCCGTGCACATGAGGAATAAATTAACCCCACATTAATTAATAACCTAACTTAAACACCCCGCCAACCAATAAACATAGCCCCGACATGATTTATTAACGTTTATTATATGAGGCCCCCGCGCATTAACCCTCCACTATCTTCACAGAGCACCCGCCATCAAATCTGGGCCCACTCATTTGATGGTCCACGTGCATATTGTGACCCCTCTTCCGTCTGACAGTTAAGTCCCGGGGAGCCGACGGTATTGCTCCCGTACAGATGCCACGTGTCAACCGCCTGCGCTGCTTGCTGCCCCCCGTCTGAAACCGCCCTAGCCCATAAGTAGTGCGGGCAAAACAGCGTACCGCCCTCCCACTGACCCTTCGTTGACATCACCACCACGTCACTGCCACATCACCATCCACCCTTCCGCTAAACGACAACACGTCCAATCCGGTTGACGTCACCCATGCGATAAAAGCCAAAAAAGCCCCGCCAAAGCTAATTTTCGTTAAAATATCGCGAAACTGTCATTTTGACCCATTTTTCTGCAAAATTGTTTTCATGCAAGCTGCGTCGAGACAAATGAACGAACATCTAGTCCACCACCTGACTAGGAAAATCTCAGCTTCCTACTCTGCAGCTCGTCAGTCAACCTGCAATTGTGTTAGTTGGCCTCTAAAAACAGTGATTTACCCCAATTCACTTCTTGAACCTGTAATTTTGTTTTTTCCTCTGTGAATTCTACCCAAAAGAGCTAAATTCAAGTGAACACAGTCTGTAGCTCTCATATAAATACACCTCGAACTGTTGTTTTGCCCATTTTTTCCACAGAAGCTCAACCTCCAGTTCAAAAACACAAGAACCAAACATGGAAGCTCCAGTAGCCCTGAACGTCGCGCCCCTCAATGCACCTCATAAAGACCTGGATTACTTACCCTTGGCTGATAGAGATTTTCAAATAAAGGATTTATCTGGTGATATGAACCACCTCTAGGCATTTTGCCGAATTAGGAATAATTATCTGAGCAACTCTGATATCTATGGAATATGGGATACTAATCTTCCCAGGTATTACATTCCCTCAGTCAATGTGTTCCCAAATATTATTCACCAATGATGTGTGAACTATGACCCTATCACTAAAGCAATTATAATCCCAGACCAGACTGTCCTTTTTTACATAACTGTTGAATCTATCAATGAGATTTTACAATTCAAACCCACTCAGCCTCTGGCTCCTCTTTCCATGGGATTTTTGCTTGAGAAAGGCTCTCAATTACCCAATTCATAAATACTTCGTTTTTCTCAAATGTTCATGAAACCAAATTGCCAGCCCCAAGGCCCACCTCCATATTTGCATGTCTGGTTCATTGAAATAGGAAAACTCATAATTGATATGATATCCTTCATCTTGGGATTTAAAACCAGTGAATTTGTTGATGAGACCACCTTAGTTCTGTTGTCAATATTTACTCTAGGACAGCCCCCTACTGTCAAGTATGACTATGCCACCTTTATTGCTAACAAGATCCATGATCAGTTCATAAACCTGGACAGAGAAGGAGTCTTCAAGTACACCTCATTCATATACCACCTTCTACTATATTATCAGCCAGACATCTTCTCATTTCCCATGAGGAAATTGGATTCCAAAGGAGAGCGCATGTATGTGACCTTTTGGACCTCAGTCTTCCACAATGTCTGTAAATCCACTTATACCTATTATGAATTCATTGATTTGTTTGTACATCCATCCTCCACTCTATTGGTATGAGCTACTCCTCCTAGACTGTCTGGTGATATAAAGAAGATTTTGCAGCTCTCCAAATAGTACATAATAGGTGACTGGTACCTCTACCAGAATCACACTGAAATACGATTATATGGCTGTGAACTGTGCCCTTTCAAGCTGCTCAAATATGTGCCTATGAGACTATTTGCATTAGAGTATTTCAGACAGCTTATCGATGCAGATTTAACCCACTTTTGTACTGCAAAGAAAAAGGCTCAGTTGAGAATGAAAAACCAATTAGGCCCTTTTGTCATCCATAAGACGGAGGCATGGGAAGATGCTGAGAAGATATTAGAGGAACAACTTAAATTTAAGAAAAGTTTTTGGTGGGGTACCATATGACCCAAATAGCTCTATAAGTGACAAAAATGTAAGAAACATACTGTGAGTTTATGTACATTATAGGATCCCTGAAATTGAATAGTTTTCTAATCAGCATGACTGGGTAGAGGGTACATTAATAGAACAATTAGTGAGAAAGAAAAGATGGAGAGGATTATGAAAGACCTTGAAAAAACCCTTGACCTGGACTCTTTTGGACAAGTATCTTTCATGCTACCTCAACAAACACGAGTTGGTGCATCCTCTGCTGGAACTTCTCAGCAGCCTGTACAGAAAACCAGCACACTAGTTACAGAGTTTCCTAAGGGCAAGGGAGTGGTAGACACAGAGCAACCAACAATGGAAGATTAGAAAGAGAAAATTCCTCCAGTCCAAACCAAAGCAGCTCAGATTCCTGCATTACATACTCCTCTAAATGTGGAAAAAGGAAAAAAGAGAGACAAGGAAGACCCCACACCCATGAGTGGACCTGCGGAACAGCCGAGTGCAAAGAGGCAAAGACTCAATCCTATGTCAGAAGAGAAAATCTTTGAGGAAACAACAGACAGTTTAAGAGGTGAAAGGGTAGTCAACCAGCAAACTTCCTCAGTGGTGGAAACATCAACTAGCTCAAATAGGCAGGAGCTAGAAAGGCATCACAGTGTGGAAGTTTCGTCCACTAGGCCACAAAGCAAACAGGCCTCCGACATCAAAAGGACATTCACGGAGATAAAGTCTAGAAACGACCCACTAAAGCTGCAACTTTACAACCAATATCGTAAGATGGCTGCCACAAACCAACAACAACTGATGTCTACCTATGACATTAAGGAGGGTAAAATGATCATGAGTTATTTTAAGCCCAAGGTGCAACAACCGTAATCAGCAGCTAATTACATCAGGACAAATCTTGAGGTCATAGCCAAGGATATTCATCCCATGGACCATATTGAGCTGCACAAATAGACTAGAGAGATGGTCTACTCCACACTAGCTGATAAAGCTATGTTAGCTCATAAATTGCAAAATTCCTTGGAGAACACCTCTGCTCATCTAGATTTGGAGAAAGCCTCTTCTCTAGCCAAGGGCAACAAGGTCAAATCATTGGAGGAGATTATCATTGAACTGGGACATGATCCCAAGGATGCTAAGGGCATAAAGGCATTAGTGAAGAAGAAAGAGGAAGATATTGCTGCCCTGAGGAAGTAGCTTAAACTCCCTCCTACCATGCATCCACAGGCAACATAAATTGTACAACATAAATCATAAGAGGACATGATGGAATTGCTCATGATGCTCAATGAAAGGTTAACTGATACAGAGCGGGCACTGGAGACAGCTCTAAAAGAAAAGCAGGGAGAGTCAACCTCCCATCCACCTAAGGTAATCCCTGCGGTCACAACTGCCCCTTCCACAATTGTAACAGCATTGCCTCCCACTGTTCCAGCATCCACAACAGAGATAAATATAGGAACATCAACAACAACAACTACAACAACAACATGCAGCAATACTGGCATGACACCAATGGATCGAACCAATTTACCTGATTGTCATAGTTTTACCTTCCACTGTGCTTACTCATGCATTGAGCTTCATTCAGGTCTTATGTCATCTGTTAGGTACCACACCACTCTCCCTAAGCTCCATTAACTTTCCTCTTTCCCAACAAATTTCAAGACTCCAAACATAAAAGGAAGTAACAAGAAGAAAACAACGAAAACCAATAACAACACGACTCCGCAAACGAAGTCGCATGATCATGCACTAGAGATAGAAAAATCGCAAATCAAGCTTGACAAGTCATAAAATACCAAAAGCACAAGACTAGCAATAGACACCATGACTCAATCCCATGGTTCCCAAGAAAACTCAACCAAATCCTCCTTCAAGGTTTCATGGCAATCTCTCTTGCCATGCAACTCCTTGCATCACGTTGTCATTAAAACATAACTATCAGTGCATAAATAAATATAACAATATACCAATTATCTTACCTTTTTGTGTCAAGCACGTTTCTTTTAACTTAACACATCCACGCCATCTCTCAAGGGGCTTGAATTCCCTTGACATATTCACCTGTAACTAGAGAGAGACTAATATGCCTATCAAGTAGATGTTCATGACTATAGCACATATCCACATAATGTCAGACAAAATAAAGTCTAAGAAGACTTGTTGTATGCAAAGAACTCATTCGTCTGGAATTAGGGTTTCCAAACATAGCCAAAGGAATTCTTACTCGATTCCCTTGTTTTACGTTTGCCCTGCCGCAACTGAGTCCTACTATATATTGTCATGTCACCCAATTGTTAGTTATATAAACACATTAATTATTACCTTTTCATGCTAATACCAAGCATGTTTCATCAACTACTCACACATGTCAACAACATGTTTCATATATCAAGATAATCATATCTATCAATTTGAGATCAACTTTTACAAACAATCATGTCATAATCCAAAGTCAACTCCTATTCATTAGACATGATGTTACAATTGTCAACTACATTCAACTACATCTTATTTGTCTCAACACATATATGTTAGTACAATCATCTAAAACAAAAAATGATTTGAACACATTTTCATATTATGAAACTCATCAAACGTTCCAACAACTTGCAAGAATACCATGTTAAATAAATCAACTAGGTGACATAATAGACACCAAACACTCAAACACAAATTAGGCATCATAATCAAACATTCAAACACTAAATAGATGACATAAGAAATCTTGTACCTTAATGTATCTCCAGGGAGGCTATCTTGTCTACACAGTCAATCTAGTTAGCAAGATATAAATTTACAACATATCAACTCAAACATAAATCATGATATCCATAACAGTAACTACTAACATGTTCACATCATGATCTCATAAGAATTTTTGGTTCATGCATAAAAATCACATGTTTACAATCAATCTAGATTAGTACGACACCATATCACAAATATTTTGGCTCATATCTAAATATCACTACCATAGACATGTGCATAGGTAAAACCAGGTTAACACAATACATATAAAATCAATACCTTAAATGCAATGAACATAACCATCACGCATATGACCAATCCAAATTACAACATCAAGATCTCAATGAAATAACCCTAATCATCAAGTTAAAAACGTATAAAAACAATAAGCTATATATCATGCTCATCAACAACATAAAGCCTAATCATCAAGCTAACTATCCTATAGCAACTAGTTAACCTATAACATACCCATCAAAAACATATCGTATAACATAATAATCAAGTTATCTGACCTAACTAACAATATAAATGCTTATAACAACATGTTACTATCATTCGTGACTATCACACTAATGTGCATATGAATATGCTAATTAACTATCATCTATCAGGTTTGTAACCATAACATCAAAAGACATGTACATAACCTAATGTATATAACCCTAATTCATATAACAATCCTTAACCTTCATACATGCATGCCCAACATATGAACCTATATGATGACATTCTCTCACCTCGAGGTCCAATGCTACAACTTCACTTGATGATATACATCTGTCGTTATATCCCAGCCAACACATTAGAATCACAACAACCAATATCACCATGATTACCTAAATTGAAAACAATGACTTCAAAAGCATGTGTGACCTAATATTCATGCATAACTATAACCGATACCATACATGCATAACAAATGAATAATCAACCATTCAAACATGAAGAAATACTCCACGATAACACCTTCAACCTTCATATGGTGACATCATTACAACCATGATCAACACCATGAAAAATGCAACAAGCATATGGACTACATGCATAAGGAACACACATGCAACCAACATGAACACATGACCAACACATAGTCCAAGGAGAGCACAATCACACTGTGATACCACTCTGTAACACCTGCCTCCCACATCTACCCAATCAACTGTTCAGCCAGGGTAAACATGTGGCAAGAGGCCATTATGATATGATTCGAACTCCTAGGTAACCTTAACGAAATGGAATCGATGGAACATCACACGGATTCATCCAACATCATCAACAAAACCCTCAGGAGAAAATTCAGCCATTGTGACAGCCTGTCCCTAGGTCCCACTATTATTCTAGACCTCTTAGGCCAGATTCGCTCTCATGCTATGGGCAAGGGAGCGACCAAAAACCCAAAGTCTCTCTCATAGGCCCGCCTTTCAGCAACTATGGACTAGAATTTCCAGTTCTGTGCCAACGACCACAGGATTTAGACCACTTTTGCAGGCTGAGAGTGCAGGCCACTGCCCAGAACGAAATGATAGCTAGAAATCAAGAAAAGTATAGGGAGACAATGAAGCAAAAGGAATAAGCCTAACAAGACCTTAACCATACCCTACTAGCAATGACAGAAATTTTTTCAAACACTTAGTAAATTTGCAACATAAAGGTGTAATAACAAATCTGAGCATAAGGGTCTCATACTTATCTGAGATTTTCTATGAAACATTGTATCTTTATCACATTAGCTGAAATTTCATCCATTTGGTCATAGACGCATTGGTCATTCAATATCAAGTAAGAACATGATAAGAGCGATAAATTACTTCTATCATAAAACACATACATAGACATCATAATAGGGAAAGAAATATCAATGACATCACAACCATATAAATCATGTATAATCCATCATAATACTCATAGAAATACAAGGAACCTTACATCTGTGATGCAAAATACAAACTAGGGATGGGACTTCCAAGTTCCACCCAAGAGTAGAATGGCTGAGAAAAATATCTCTTTATCCATTCTCCCCCATGCCATATTCCAAGCATGAATGTGGGATCTCACAGAACACATCAATCAAAACTCATCTAGGGCTACCAGAGGCCATCCACCTCAACCCATCAAAGAATTATTCCACCTCACAATCAAACATCACAAAACCAACATCATATCAATCTCTATCCGAGCCTTCCAGATCACTTATTCCAACCCGAATTCTAAGACTAGTAACTCAACCCATAGCTTACACATGGCTCTAGAGCGTTTTCCCAACCAAAGATCCAGGAATAGTAACTCAACCCACAAACTTTACAGGGATCTGGAGTGTTTCTCCAACCAAGGCTCATGGACTAGTAAGTCAACCCACCAAGGGCTCCAGAGCTTTTTTCCAGCCAAGGCTCTAAGGTTAGTACCTCAACCCATGCCATTATAGGGACCTGGAGCGTTTGTCCAACCAAGGCTCAAGGAACTAATAAATCAACCCAAGGTAAAGGAAACATGAGAACCAACCAAAAAACAAAGAAAATAAACCAACAACACCATGGCTATCCAGGAAATGGAAACGCTAGGCAAATCGACTATCAATCCAGGAAATCCTCCATGCTAGTGAGAGATCATGACCATGAAACCACATGCATGTTCCATGAATAAAAAAACTAGTGAAGAAATCATACATCCAACTCGATACCTACAAGAAAATATGATGTAGCTACTAATGATAATGCCTTCTTGTGCTTTCCTACTCTTCCTTTTCCTTCTTGCTCCAAAAATCCAAATATGCCACACCCTCCAAGAGTGATCCAACAAACATCTAAGTATCTAAGAGTATGAGAGAGAGAAAAATGAGAGAGAGCCCCAACACTAAACTGACAAAAGGTTACTGGTTGATCCTCATAAGCCTTTTTATGAATGAGGCCTCTATCTTCTTCATTTTCCATCATTTCCCTTTACTTTCCTCCTCACATACAACCTATTACCTTTCACCTCCTTTTTCTCTTAATTTCCATGATTTTCATAAATAAATGTGCCAAAACACCTTTTTTCCTCTTTAATGCCTTAGCCATTGCCTTTGCCAATATCTTTAGCCATAACAAACCAAATCAATACCCATTAGTATGTTTCCCCCACCATTCAACTTGGAGTACGTGTCCCATCACCAATGCCATATATATTTTTACATGGAATTTTTACCATGGCTATTATAACTTTGCACATATTATACTGTGTGTATGATGTATATGCAACATTGTGTGCATGTAGTGCTCTGTGCATATTGGATATGTGGTGTTGTGTGAAGATGATACTATGCACATGTTGGATATGCACTTATATGCATATGTGGCGTTGTGTGCATCTTGTACATGTGGTGCTATGTGTGTATGGTGTTGTGTGCATAATTGTACAAGTAATGTTGTGTTCATGTGGCGTTGTGTACATGTTGTACAAGTGGCACCATGTGTAGGTGGTTTTGTGTATATGTCATGCATGTGTTGTTGTGTACATGTGGTGTCATGTACATGTCGTGTATGTGGTACTGTGTACATGTGGTATTGTGTACACATTGCACATGTGGTGAAGTGTACATGTTGCGTTGTGTACATGTTACGTAGGTGGTGTCATCTACATTTGATGTTGTGCACACATTTTTCAGGTGGTGCAATGTACAAGTGGTATTGTGTACATGTTGTACATAAGGTACTGGTGTACGTGTGGTATTGTGCACATGTCATACATGTTGTGTTGAAGGCACAGGGTACTATGTATGTGCAGTGTGTATTAATGTTATTGTGACATGTGTATGTGCACATGTTCTAGGAGAAGGCACTCAGTGTTTGTCTAGTGTGGCAACTGATCCAGAGTGTGTATGGAATAAATATAAAGGTAGAAGCTAAGGATTGATGAAAGGATAAGTGTCAACATTTTATTTCAGTTGTATTATGCATCTGATTTATGACTGCTATATGATGATTATATGTGATCTATGATTCTAGTTTATGTTTGTTACATATGACTTATGATTCTGATATATGATGGTTGTGTTTGAGCTCAGTTGATGTGCTATGTTTATACATGATGATTTTTCCAAATATGTTAGTTTGACTTGCTCCGACGGGAAGTGACCAGGATTGCAAGTATACCTTATTGATGAACTACTAATGAGGTATGATTTGAGGTTATTCGAATTTATTTGAATCTAATGGAAATTATATGCTTGGAACAGGAATTCATGAACATACCGAGTTGAGTGGCAAAAATTGGGTGCAATAATTGCTATTAGTCACAAATAAATTGGAACATGCAACAATATGTTGCTAAAGCACTTCACGAGTAGGGCCATTGTGGGACACAGGTACCCAATAGTGTCCATTTATTTCCATGAGCATGATATGACTGGTATGATGGTTTTGAGGTAAGCATATGCCTTGGTTTTGTATCTTCTCATGCGAGGAATCCTTACCAAGGGACGGATCGCCTAGGATAGGGGATTCCGGGGAACTTGGAAGGTTAGTGACTATATGGAAGGGGGTGACCGGATTTCTTGAGGGACTATGTAGCAAAGAAGGGAAGGTCGTGGATATATTGATTTTGATCATTAGCATTTTTAGATGGAATCATATGGACATTGGGAGTGTGTCGTGTAAAAATGATCTAGTGATTGTTCGCTAAGAGGACAAGTGGCGCAAGATTGTAGCGCTAAACATTAGATGCACCCTTGACCATAGCAGTGGATTCAGACTTCCTAGGAAGGAGGCGAATCATTATTTTTGGATTATACATTGAATAATGAGTTAAATGTTGGAAAAAAATTACCAACATTCTTAAGATTTAGAATGATAAATATCTAACTCAATATAAATTTGTTATATTAAATAACATTAATATTTTGAGAAAAGTAACATATTTTTTTATTTTATATTGATTTTACTAAATATAATAAATATTTTGAATTAATTTTAAATAAATATATATAAAACATTAAATTTTTTATTTTATTTCACTATCATATTTTGATAAATATAATCATCAAACCAAATAATAATAATAATAATAATATTATTATTATTATTATTATATTATTTATTAATCTATCTATAAAAATTAAATAATAAAATTTATATCTTTTATTTAATTTTATAAAATTTAATAAAAATATATTTTATATTGGTAAGTGTTTATCAAATTTAATAATGCTTAAAAAATAATTTGATAAAAGAAATTATAAGATCAACTATCAAAGATGCATCATAAATCTTTAACTTTATCAATTATAAAAATGTTACAATAAATATAAAACTTAATATTGTTAATAAAACTCAACAATGTTAATATGAAAGATGTTATATTTTATTTAAAATGTCTAACATTTTGTTTTGAATATTTATGTTTTGAGTTAACCGGACAAACCCACCATGAATTTAATAAAAGTTATACTCTTGGAAAGCTCTAAGAAGAGACCCCATTAGTCAACTTGATTCTCTCAATTAAATTAGTTTTTCCAACTTTATGCACGTGTTTTCAACAATGTGACTCATTTTTCAGTGAAAATGTGGATACCTTGCTCAACACCCAACCTTTTGGTTTTTGCTTTGGTTAATTTCTCAAATATTCTTTACGTAACTTAATTTTCTCTCAGCCTAGTTTATTTGCTTTTTTCTTCTTCAAACTAGGATGATGGCATGTAAAATGATCGTCATGAAGAGAGCGCAAGCACACATGATCTTAAATGGAGAATAAGTTCGGTGAAGGGGAATATGAAAATGTACAACTGGCTGCACAATCAATTTAATTATTATTTAATTTCAACTGCTTATCATCTAAGCTACCTATCTCTGCACTATATATAGCCGTATGAATGTACAGAAACATATCGCCGGTGGAAGAAAATCTGTATATATCTGTGTGCAGTAATGGCAACAAGACCCAGGGTTCGAGTCTCCGAGACTTCTGAGCAACACAGCAATCGAGAAGAACGACGACATAAGAAATCTGGCGTATGTAAATCTCTTTCACGCCTGTGTGGTGGGTGGGGCTCTCAAGTTAGTCATGAGGATATTAGCGAGAAATCTCCTGCAGCCCATACCACCATGCAGCCCGCCGCTAAAGTTGGGGAAAACCAAGCAGCAGAGTCAGGCAAAGTTAGTGATGCAGCTAAGGTTAGTCAGGGGTCTAAACCGGCGGCTGCTGAGAGAGTCAAGAGCTCTGTGAAATTTGAGGACGGAGCTGTAGACAAAGAGGCAGAGGATTACATTGAGAAAACGAAGCAGAAATTGGCGGCGGAGAGATTGATATCGATGAAAAGGGTGGAGAGCATGCTCAACAGAGGCCTGTGACAATGAAATTTGAAAGCCCTACATCCTATTTTATAGTATCTTGAAGCCAATCACTATATTATAGAGTTTACAGTAGTATTATTCGTATAGTTTCGTCATTGTATATTTCAAAATACTGTTATGTTTCAATAAAGTTTGTGGCTGCAATAATATATATGTCAGTCTTTTCATATTTTTATTTGTAAGTGCCTTTTCAATCTTGTAAAAAAAAGTTGTAATATTGGATATATGATTAGAGTTTGTGCAAATCTATGTTTTGATTAATCTATGTGCAAATCTATTGTCTCATACAAACGATTCCCAATTGTATTCCCCAAAATTTTAATGGTATATCTTTTATTATATTATAAGATCAATTATTTATATCAATTAGGACAATTCAATTAAACTTTATTTAATATATTTTAGTCATAGGAATTTTGATTTTTATTCACATTCAAACCACCAATCATGATTCCTTCTGCCTCATTATTGGTAATCATAATTACCATAACGCTGTATCACATCCAGCAAATATGCGTTCTTTTCGTATGTATCAGCAAATACCTAGTTTTAGGATGATACCTTAGTGGGTAATGAAGCAACAATCATGATCCCTTATGCAAAATTATTGGGAATGGTAATTATCATCGAACTGTATCACATCAAGCAAATACTTGTTCTTCTATGTGTATGCATCACAAATACCTACTTTTAAACTAATACCTTAGTGGGTATTATGGTACTTTAGACGTAACCATTCACATCCTTTATTATAATCAAGTTAATACCTTAATCGCACATAAAACCATCTAAATGTAAATATTTATATCAATTTATTTATGAAATCAAATTAT